>LPNX010171107.1:189652-214009 GCA_001517045.1 Pseudotsuga menziesii
ATGCTCTCTTCTTGCCTTCAATGTACCAAGGGGTTCCTTATATAGCTTTCAAAGGGATAATGAAAGGTCGAATCTGAGTGATCTCAAGGCATAGGGGAGGCTAGGAGTCAAATGAGTCGGATCCATGTCAAGGAAAACTCCAAAAGGATTTGGATTATGCACACATCCTGATGTACACGGTTTTAGTGGTCAAACCCGCGTATATATGTGCTTATAGGGTTAAAATTCATGTGTATCACTTTTCACATGTTTTTAGGGATGATCAAGGAAACATCAAAGGACAAAAAATGGTCCATGGGGTCTAAGGAGTTTGCAGCCGGACAGGGGAAGGCCATACAAAGTGTGATTCACCTGGAGTGGTGAAATCAACTATAACAGATTCCCCCTAATGTGTGAGGTCAGAGGGGTCATACGATGGCCAAAATACATTATAAGTCCATCCCAGGCGAGACATACCTGCTTCATTCGGGAGCTCACTTATCCAGCCCTTGTTTGCTTGCATTTGGATTTATATTTTATTAGTGATTTCTCTATGCACGATAGCTGGCCTAGGGTTTGCGTAAATAGTGATTCTTTTTTATTTTTTGAGTCATTGTGGATTCGGGTGTGGTTCCTCGCCATTCTCATCGTTTAGCAGGACTTCCGCCTTCTACTTCTCCTTGTCCTTTGGGAGAGAGAGAATTAGAATAAATTCTGTTATGGAGAGAAATTCCTATGGCTTGGGGTACCACAACAGACAGCTTGACTCCAAAAATCAATCCTTTCCAATATGCAATAGAAATTAAATGTCTAACACTAAAGGATCAGACCTTGTACCTTATTCCGGACGGTTGAAGTAGATCCCCATTGAGCTTTCCAATCTTTAGCTTGAATTGATATATTACTTCCTCAACAACAAGTAAACAATATAAGCATTCTATATATCATGGTGTTAGATCTATTCTAGCATATATAATCAATAATGTAAAAGCATTTGACATGATCCCATGGATAATATATTCATTCCAACACACATTATTGGACAGGAAAAGAAATTTATATTAATATAAATTAGAGATTACAAGATACAACCTCTGATGGCACGTCTGCGAACCGGAGAAACCGAATCCCCCACTTGGGCCTCCACCACCTCAATTCTCCATCTCTCGATAGCAATCTCACAAGAAAAAGGAAAGCTTGGGAAGAACACACTAGTGCTCCAAGGGACAAAGGGATGCAGACTCGAGCATAAGTTTCGGCAACAATGGACTATAGTTTCTTTACTCTCAATGCTCTCTTCTTGCCTTCAATGTACCAAGGGGTTCCTTATATAGCTTTCAAAGGGATAATGAAAGGTTGAATCCGAGCGATCTCAAGGCATAGGGAAGGCCAAGAGTCAAATGAGTCGGATCCATGTCAAGGAAAACTCCAAAAGGATTTGGATTATGCACACATCCCGATGTACGCGGTTTTAGTGGTCAAACCGACGTATATATGCGCTTATAGGGTTAAAAGTCACATGTATAACTTTTCACATGTTTTTAGTGATGATCAAGGAAACATAAAAGGACAAAAAATGGTCCATGGGGTCTAAGGAGTCTGTAGTAGGACAGGGGAAGGCCATACAAAGTGTGATTCACCTGGAGTGGTGAAATCAGCTATAACACTATCCAACGGGATTACATGCCCTAGAGCACCTAGCAAGTCAGGATGTAATACATCGGGTTTTGGTCTGCCAATACAGTGGTAGTGTGGAGCAGAATGTAGTGATGAAACTTTTGTACAGAAATGACGATGGCCAATGCTAACTTTTCCACATGTGAATAACAAGTTTAAAAATCCATAAGATTCTTACTGGAATAATAAATCACGTGTTCCTAGCTGTGGAGATTGTCCTGCAATAAAACCATGGTGATGGTAGTAGCGGACGCAGCAATATACAAGAGAAAGTCTTTTGAATAATCCGGGGGGTGTATCATGGGTGAATGAGTGAGAGTGTGCTTAATATTATCAAAGGTGCATTGGGCCTGGTCATCATAGAAGAATGGAGTGTTTTTCTTGAGGAGACGCATATAACCGTGTGTTTTCTCTGCGAAATTGCACACAAAACTACGGAGAAAGTTTTCCTTCCCTTGCAAAATTTGGAGTTCAAGGAGGTTAGTTGGGGCTGGTATATCTAAAATAGTGGCAATATTCAAAGGATCGATCCAAATTCCATCATTGGATACCACAAATCCTGGAAGACGTCCCGTCTCAACGCAAAAAACACATTTATGTGGATTGAGCCGTACATTATAATGACGACATCTTAGGAATATGTCTCTAATATGACCAGCGTGGTCCTCCCATCGCTGCGAATGAGAAGGGAGGTCATCAAGGTACGGTTCAACAATATGTTTAATGTCGTGAAACACATAGGACATCGCATTCTAGAACATGGCTCCAACATTTTTCAATCCAAAAGGTAACTTCTTATATGAAAAGGTTTTGTTGGAGACATTTGCCATCATACACACTCTTTTTGGTCAAATTGGCCTAGTTAAACCACTATCCTAAGTATAATTGACATTAATTGACATCAGTGGAGCATTAGTTGCAATCATCCAGTCACACCCATGCCTACCTACAGTCAAGGAGGCTAACTGGAGCACTCCGAGGGTGATCTGAGTGATATTAATGCACCTAATTGCTAACTGGTGGTTACAATTAGTTCCACCAGTCAGTTAAGGTGCCTCCTCTCATTAAATATATTATTTAATGATTATTTAATATTATTTAATGATCTGGAGTCAATAGGGGTGCCTCCACCAACTTTTGATGATTAGTTCTGCTTCAGTTAACCTCATCGGGGTTCATTGAAGTCATGGAGCACTAGCACTTGATGGTTGGCTTGCTATGACATGTGTTTGATCTCCTTCAGTTGAGATTCAGTCATTTATTGCACATCATCTTCAGTTAGGGTTTGGTGAGTCAATTAGGGTTTTGGTCAAGTGGTTAACTGAGTGTGATTGAATGGCTGACAATCAGTTAAGCCAGACTCACTCATGATTTCGAATTGCCTCCTTAGGTATTTGAATTTCTCATGGATTCAAGCTATTGCTTGACATTGGTATTGTAACCATTCATTGTTTATTAAATATACAAAGAGGAAACCAATTCCGGTTCTGATTAACACCATTTCATGAGTTATTTGTTGATTATTCTTTGATGAGATTGATGCTTTGTTCCTAGATCAATGTGTAAGAATAATATCGTATCAGAGCATATGGCGGGATGAAAATATATCTCTCAAAAACAAGCTTTTTGACAAATTTCTCCATGAAAAGTGAACAATAGCTCAAAATTCTAGCATTGCACCAGAAGCCAAGGCTTAGCACTCAATATCCCAACTAAAGAACTTGTTGATCAAGCTTGCTTGATTTACTATGCTGGGTGTGATGAAATCCTAGAATGTGCAAGTTGTCCGACCTTATTTTTCCCTTTCTATTTTGGTTTTCAGGTTTCTACAAGTGAAGCATTCGCTACAACACATCCAGATGGCCTCCTCAGTATATCTCTTGACTCCATACAATTTCCACTCATGGAAAAATAAAATGGAGATTCAGTTGCACTCCAAAGGACTTTTTAGAGTTGCCATGGACACTGAAGTTGAGCCTGGATCTGCCATAGAAAAATCAAGATTCTTGAACAAGAAGGATGAAGCCTTCTGTTTCTTGTGCCTCTCTATTTTCGAAGACCTTCTCTTCCATATTATGAATCTAAAGATGCTGAAAGAAATATGGGACAAATTGGAATCTCTATATGGAAAGCATGATGACTTGAGAGTTTACCAACTCAAAAATGAACTCATGTCTCTCCAACCTTCCAATTTCGAGACTTTGAATGATTTCTTTACAAAGTTCAAGCATACTGTTTTAATCTTGAAGCAATTCAAGGTGGAGAAGGAGGATGATCAGCTCATCCTTTCCATCCTCTCCAAACTCATGGCTGATTATTCAGTTTTTGTTTCTACATTCTGTGCAGGGAAGCTCACAACCCCCGGATGGAAGATTCCTACACTCAATGCCTTCATTGAGTCCCTAACTAATGAACATGACAAGCTTGTCCAAATGGGGATCATCCGATATTCCCATGATCAAGCCCTCCATGTCTCTAGGCCCAAAGATCTGAAGGTTAAAGGACAGCAGCAGAAAAACCAGAAAACTAAATTTGATGCTCCCAATCCTAGAGTTGAAAACCAGCAGCATGATGAATCTTCCGATTCAAGGAAGAACAAAGGAGAAGGGCACAATGGGAAACAAAAAGTCAAGTGTTCTTACTGTAGGAAGGGTTTTCACCCTGGACATGCCTATATGAAGAAAAATATTGATGAAGCAACCTCTCTCCTTGAGAGGAATCACATCAATCTTTCGTAGAGCTTTCAGAGGAGAGATCACCAAGATCGAGAACCACAGCATAAGAAAGGTCATGCCCTCATGGAAAGCACTTCGAAGTCCAAAGCAATGCTGATTGACAGTGGAGCTTTAAATCACATGATGGCTAAAAAATACTCCTTTTCATCCTTGGAGATCAAAAAATCCATTCCCATCCACATGGGAGATGACTCCACCATCATTTTCGAAGGACAAGGTACTGTAGATCTAGAAAATGGTTTTTTCTCTAATGTTTTGTATGTACCGTCTCTAGTAGAAAATATCCTTAGTGTCTATCAGATGACACATACAAAAATGCCTAAGAGAGTCTCTTTCATCCCAAATGATGTTGAGATAACAGAAATTGCATCCGGGAAACTCATTGCAAACGACCTTGCAAATCATCATGCAAAAGCCTATGAGTTCTCTCACTTTGTTGCGGATGCAAAGCCCACTGCTCTGCTAACTCATGGAAATGAGGTTAGTAGGATGTGGCATGAGAGGCTTGGCCATATTAATTTCAAATATTTGCAGTAATTACAGAAAGAATCCATGGTTGAAGGCCTCTTGGTCATCAAGGAAACCACGGGAATTTGCAAGGGCTGTGTGATTGGAAAAGACCCTGAGCACAAGTTCGATCGGGGGAACGCAAACCGAGCTACAAGCATATTGGGGATGATACATTCTAATATCAGTGGTCCAATTCCTATCACATACATGAGTGGATCAAGGTATATCCTTACTTTTATTAATGATTTTTCAAGGTATACATGGGTTTTCTTTCTCAAAAAGAAATCAGAAGTATGTGAAAAATTTTCTCAAATGCAGGCCTTGATCGAAAATGCCTCTGGGCTTAAGATAAAGATATTGAGATCTGATAATGGAGGGGAGTATTTCAGTAATGAGTTTCTGTACATATTCTCCCAAAGTGGTATTCAGGTCCAGCATTCAATTCCCTACACTCCCCAGCAGAACGGAGTAGCGGAAAGGAAGAACCGGTCTCTCAAGGAGATGAACACTTGTATGTTGGAGTCAAAGAAGCTTGCTGAAAATTTGTGGGATTAAGCCATGAATTCTATAGAATACATTCAGAATAGGGTTCCACACTCATCCATGAAAGGAAAGACTCCTTTCGAAGCATACTTCGACACAAGCCGGATGTGTCGAACCTATGGGTGTTTGGGTCCACTGCATGAGCCCAGATTCCACTTGATAAAAGAAGGGATTTGCAACCACAAAGCATAAAATGTATGTTTATTGGGTATCCTAATGAATCTAAAGGATTCAAGCTAGTGTATATCAATACCAAACAGATCATCATCGAGATAAGTGTCAAGTTCGATGAGCCTCTTCGGGAGATAGAACTAGTGAAGGAGAACTTGGTCTGATTTCCAAAGAGCAGGTATTGCACTCTCTTGTTATGATAATTTGCTGTCCAAAACTTGATATTTGATGATTATTTTAGATACAAAATCATATTACCATGCTTGGAATGATCCGATATGGAAATTTTCCATGGATGAAGAGATGAATTCTCTTCAGAAAAACACTACTTGGGAGATAGTTTCTCTTCCTTCGGGAAGGAAATTGGTTCAATGCAAGTGGATGTTTCAAAAAAAGGTTTATGCTGATGGAATAAACTAAAAATATAAGGAAATTATGGTAGAAAAAGGGTTCTCTCAGGTCCAAGGAGTGGACTACCATGGGACCTTTGCACCGGTTGCAAAAATGGACTCCATTCGCCTTGTTTTGGCTATTTCAGCATCCAAGCACTGGGAGGTGCATCACATGGATGTTAAGTCAGAATTTATGCATGGAGATATTCATGAGGAGATATACATGAGGTAGCCTGAGGGATACATCAATAATCCATATTTGTTTTGCAAGCTAAATAAGTCACTATGCGGGTTAAAACAGGCTCCAAGAGAGTGGTATTCCGAGATGGATGCCTTCCTTATCTCGCAAAACTTTCAGAGATGTATATCAGATCCAAATTTGTATTTACAGAAGAATGATGGTCATATAATTATAATTTTTTTATATGTTGATGACTTACTGATCACAGGTAGCACAATTGCCTCCATTTCAGCCATCAAAACTGCTCTCCACAATGCCTTTGAAATGAGTGATTTGGGGCTTCTAAAACAATTTTTGGGGCTCGAAATCGAGCAAAATTATGATGGGATTATGGTCACTCAATCCAAATAAATTTCAGACCTATTAGTAAATTTTAACATGGATGAATGTATGCCTGCACCATTCCCTTTCCTTTCAGGGATCAGCCTTGAAGAAGGAAAACACACACCTCCCATGGACTACACTATCTATCGACAGCTGATTGGTAGATTGTTGTACTTGACACATTCTAGGCATGATATTTGTTATGCCATGAATGCTGTATCAAGATACATGCAGCCACCTCATGATATTCATTGGAAGGCAGCCAAGAGGATCCTCCAGTACATTCAGGGAACTAGGACCTACGGCATTCACTATGCTGCAGACTCCGAGCTAAAGTTGGTTGGATACACAGATTCCAATTGGGCGGGTGATTCTATTGATAATAAGTAAACTTCTGGATATGTATTCATGTTTTTTGGTGGCCCTATTTGTTGGTAAAGAAAAAAGAAATCTTTCATAGCACTATCTTTAGCAGAGGTCGAGTATCGAGGAGCGGTGAATGCTTGCATCCAAGCAGTTTGGTTGCAAGGTATTCTTTAAGAGTTTGATCTTGGTAGTACTTTGTCCACTGTCCTCTTTTGTGACAACCAGAGTTCTATTAATATATCCATGCATCTAGTTACTAGGCAGAGGACCAACCATGTAGAGATTCACATGCACTACATCAGGGAGCTAGTGCATGACAGGACCATCATTCTGCAATACTGCCCAACTAATGAGCAGATTGCAGAAATATTCACCCAGAGATTTTCAAAAAAGAAGTTCACTTACCTCCGTTCACTGTTGGGGGTGAGTTCATTAGGGTGATCTAGACTACTTTTAGTTGGAGACATTTACCATCATACACACTCTTTTTGGTCAAATTGGCCTAGTTAAACCACTATCCTAAGTATAATTGACATTAATGGACATCAGTGGAGCATTAATTTCCATCATCTAGTCACACCCACGCCTACCTACAGTCAAGGAGGCTAACTGGAGCACTCTGGGGTGATTTGAGTGATATTAATGCACCTAATTGCTAACTGGTGGTTACAATCAGATCAACCAGTCAGTTAAGGCACCTCCTCTCATTAAATATATTATTTAATGATTATTTAATATTATTTAATGATCTGGAGTCAACAGGGGTGCCTCCACCAACTTCTGATGATCAGTTCAGCTTCAGTTAACCTCATCGGGGTTCATTGAAGTCATGGAGCACTAGCACTTGATGGTTGGCTTGCTATGACATATGTTTGATCTCCTTCAGTTGAGATTCAGTCATTTATTGCACTTCAACTTCACTTACGGTTTGGTGAGTCAATTAGGGTTTTGGTCAAGTGGTTAACTGAGTGTGATTGAATGGCTGACAATCATTTAAGCTAGACTCACTCATGATTTCGAATTTTCTCCTTAGGTATTTGAATTTCTCACGGATTCAAGCTATTGCTTGACATTGGTATTGTAACCATTCATTGTTTATTGAATATACAGAGAGGAAACCAGTTTCGGTTTCAATTAACACCATTTCATGAGTTATTTGTTGATTATTCTTTGATGAGATTGATGCTTTGTTCCTAGATCAATGTGAAAGAATAATAGGTTCCCCATGGGAAAATGAATGTCATCTTATGCTGATTGGAGGGTAATATCTCAATCTGATTATAGCCAGAGAATCCATCCATGAATGAAAAGATGACATGTCCAGCATAGTTGTCGATAATATGATCGATATGTAGGGTAGGAAAGTTTTCCTTAGGACAAGCTTTATTTAAATCCCTAAAGTCGACACTGACTCTAATGGTGTCCTGCTTTTTATTGACAAGGACAACGTTCGATACCCATTCCGTCAAGGGTACAGGATAAATAAACTCAACTTTGAGAAGTTTCTCAATTTCAGCTTTAATAGTTGCGGCCTTTAGAGGATGGAATTTCCTTAGTTTTTGCCTAACAAGTTTAGCCGTGGGATAGGTTTTAATCTCATGGACCACAATGGAAGGGTCAATATCTGGCATCTCTTCATAGGACCAGGCAAAAATATCACAAAATTCTTTAAAAAGTGCCTTATATGCTTCAGATTAATCTGTCGAGCAGTTATGCCCAACATGAACATGCTCGATAGTATCAGGCTTTGCTAATATGTCAATCGGGTTCATTTGAGTAATGTTGAAAAGGTTCCCTTCAGAATATATATCTTGCAACAATATAGGACTTTGGGGTGTGTTGAAAATATCAGTAGGAAAAAAGGATGCAAAATCATGGCTAATCGAACTGATGTTGGGGAGGAACATTGATTTATGATGGTGATCCTCCATTAGAGGAAATTTGGGGTCTAAAATGGGCCTTATAAGAAAATGTGCCAACAATAAATTTTGTGAGTTGGAATTCAAGAACCAATAGAATTTCAATAAAATGAGTCAACCATAATGGTTGAATTGACATATTTGTCATAAAAGAAAACAACTTTTTTTGTTCGTATTTTTGACATATCTCCCTGTGTTTTTACTCAAATTTAAAGAGGGAGAGCTCATTGGATGTGAAATTTAATTCCGCATCCAACGAGTACCCACGCTGAATACTTTTGATGGACCCTGCTACCCGAAAAACAAGAAATACCTGAAAAAACGTGATGATGATGTCATCATCACATTTTTTCAGGTATTTCTTGTTTTTTGGGTAGTGGGGTCCATCAAATGTATGCAATGTGGGTACTCGTTGGATACAAAATTAAATTCCCCATCCAACAAGATCTCTTGCTCAGAATTTGAGTAAAAACATAGGGAGATATGTCGAAAATACGAACACAAAAGTAGTTTTTTTCATTCTTGCTCCAAAATTAATAACTATTATTTTATTATTTTCCTCAGGAGGCCCATTTTAGACCCCAAATTTCCTCTAATTCCAAATGGGGTCATCCGTATTCATGATCTCCATAATGGACTCATCGGAAGGAAAAGTCTCAGAGAGATAATCTAGAACAGGAAGAGAAGGCTCTAACTAGTATGGTAAATGGTAAGGATACAAAGCCACTAGATGAAGGTCATCAATGTGATCATCGGAATGTGGAAATTGAACCCAGTGATAGATTAATTTTACTCACAACAATTAACAATTGATCATGCAAAATCACTCACAAAAGAGACTGAAATTGGAGCTGAACACTAAACTGTATTAACTCAGTGTACAATAGACAACCCTGTAACATAATAGGTTGCTGAATAAATGAAATACATCAGGGATTTGAATGCATGAGGAGCAATTCGAATCTAGCAGAAAGCAGGCTTACTAAAATTAAGCAAATCCCCCATAGGTGTAAAAATCTAATCCCAAATATGTCATGGAGCTCACGAATTAGAAAAATGGATTAGGAAATCTAAAGAGTGATGGAATGACAACTCATACATGCTTTTCCAAGGAGAAAAGAGTGGAGGATGAAGAGGACAAAAAACTAGTTCACCTCACCTAGTCAAACTTTCTCTATTGCCTTAAAACATTGAAAAAGCAGGCAATAAAGCAGAAAAAGCAGAAGGGCACCTAGGAGACCAGGAATAAAGTAGAATTGATTCCTTGAGGTTTCCCAAGTGCTACATGGGTCAAACTAGGAAAGTTGGACCACTATGGATAGGTAATTGACAACTTGCATAAGGTGGGACACATGAACTAGGAAAATAAGACAAAAATAATTAAATTAATGTCTAAGGTAGTAAAATATGGGTTGATTATTCTAACACCCCCCCTTAAGCCTGACTTATGAGTAATATATCAGAAAATTATAGGGCTTAGCAACAAGGCTTAGTCACCCTTTTACATACTGCATGTCCATACAACCAAGGAAAGAGACAAAACCAACTTGGGAAAATCCTCCCTTAAACATGGACTGTAAAACAAAATTTGGAAATCTTGTCTTCACTCATGCTTAACAGCATGATCAGGAATCCCCAGTAGTGATTTGAGATTGCTGAAGGTATTCTCATAAAATTCTTTGGTGAATATATCAGCTACTTGTTCTGAAGAAGAACAGAAGAGTAGGTGAATGGTGCCATCATGCACAAGCTCTCTGATGTAGTGCATATGGATCTCAATGTGTTTGGTTCTCTGCTTCTAAACTGGATCTTTGCAGATTTGAATGGTACTCTGGTTATCATAGTAGATGGTAGTTGAGTACTCTGATTCAAAGCCACACTCTCCAAGTAATCCCTACAACCATAAACATTGAGTTGCTGCATTAACAATTCCTCTGTACTCTGCTTCTATAGATGAGAGTGCAAGGGCACTCTGTTTCTTGCTTGACCAGATGATTGGCCCTTCTGCAAGCATGAACACATATCCTGATGTGGAGTTTTTGTCTGCGCTATCACCTTCCCAATCACTGTCAGTAAATCCAATCAAATCAAGATCAAATTTTTCTTTATAGAAGATCCCATGTGTCCTTGTTCCCTGAACAAAGTTAAGGATCCTTTTGGCTACTTTCCAATGGATCTCATGAGGCTGATCCATGTATCTAGAAGCCACACTTACTGCATAATAAATATCAGGTCTAGTATGTTTCAGATACAACAAACATCCAATCAATTTCCTATACAGTGTATTGTTTACCATAGGTGAAGAATCAGCTTCTTCCATCTTCACTCCTGAAAGGACAGGAGTCTTGCTTGGTTTGCAGTCCTTCATTTTGAATTTTTTCAGCAAGTCCAAGGCATATTTGGACTGGTGCACCTTGATTCCAGCTTTGTTTTGTGCAATCTCAAGCCCCAAAAATTGACTTAAGAGCCCCAAATCTGTCGTGGAGAAGGCTTGGTTCATAGCACCCTTTAAGGAAGCAATCTCATCCTTTGAGCTTCTTGTAATGAGGAGATCATCAAAATATAACACAATGATCATTAATGAACCATTAAATAACTTCAAATAGAAATTTGGATATGATTTGCACCGAACAAAATTAAGTAATAGCAAGAAGCTATCGATCTTGGCATACCAAGCCCTGGGGGCTTGCTTTAGCCCATACAATGACTTTCTCAACCTGCATACAAGAGAAGGGTTAGTAGCAAAACCTTGAGGCTGCTGCATATATATTTCTTCAATGAGATCTCCATTTAGGAAGGCACATTTTACATCCATGTGATGTACCTCCCATTGCCTTGAGGATGCAATGGCTAAGGCTAGCCTGATGGAATCCATCTTTGCCACTGGGGCAAAGGTCTCATTGTAATCTATGCCATGAACTTGTGAGTAGCCCTTGGCTACCAATCTGGCCTTGCACTTTAGTGGTGAACCATCATCAGCAAATTTGGTCTTATAGACCGACTTACATTGGACTAACTTTCTCCCTGGGGGAAGATCCACTAGCTCCCATGTGTTGCTCTTCTAGAGTGAGCTGAACTCCACCTTCATGGATGTTTTCCATCTTGGATATCCTATTGATTATTAATATGTTTTAGGATCAGACTCCACCATCAAATAACATTTTTCAGCAAACATAGGATCCTTCATGCACAGACCACTCTCAAATTGAGATCTAGTCCTCCTTGGGTCATTGGGATCCCCAGCTAGCTCTCTTGCTGCATGTAGTGTCTTGGATTCCCATTTTGGCCTTGTAGGGCTGTTAGGGTATGCAATAAACTCATATCCATTAGAAAAATCAGAATCATCATGTTCAACAAACTCTTTACTTACTTCCTGAGGTTCAGGTGGAGAAGAGGCTTCTCCAACTTCCACTGCTGCAAGGGGTTCTTCTTGAAACTGAACACACCTTTCGATGAAGGATTTATTTGTGCTCAAATTTATTATTTTGTACCCTTTTGAATCTTTAGAGTATCCAACAAATAGACACTCTTGGATTTGGGGCTGCAAAGCCTTTCTCTTTTCTGTTGGAATTCTAGCCCAAGCCTTTGAGCCAAAAATCCTGAAATGGGTCACATCTGGCTTTTGCCCACTCCATGCTTCAAAGGGAGTCATGCCATCAAGATGTTTATGAGGCACCCTATTCTGAATATAGGCTGCACAGTTGATAGCTTCGGCCCAGTACTTTGGTGGCAAAGTTTTGGCCTCCATCATGCATGTTGCCATCTCCTTCAGTGATCTGTTCTTCCTCTCAGCAACACCATTTTGCTGTGGTGTGTAAGGGATAGAATGCTGCATCTAAATACCTGCATCTGCAAAATAATTAATAAACTCAGACTTGACATACTCACCACCATTGTCAGATATAAGGACCTTGAGTTTCCTCCCAGACTGGTTTTCAACCAAAGCCTTAAAGACTTTGAAGAGGCCAAAAACTTCAGACTTGTGTTTCAGGAAGTAAACCCAGCAATACCTAGAAAAGTCATCAATGAAAGTCAATGCATATTTGGCCTAACTCATGGACATATGAGGAAATGGGACAGCAACATCACTGTGGATCAGCTCGAGGGGTGCAAAGGTTCTCTCATGACTAGCTCTCTCAAATTTGTGCTCTGGGTGTTTTCCCAGGATACAGCCTTGGCAGACTCCTTTGGAAATTTTTATCTTGGGCAACCCTATGACCATCTCTTTTTCACTAAGATCAGAAAGATACTTGTAATTTAGGTGGCCAAATCTTTCATGCCAAATATTGCTAGCCTCATTAGCATGAATCAGAAGAGCAGAGGGGTTTGAGTAGGGTAGGAAGTGTGAGAACATGTATACCTTTTGAGCATGATTCACAACTCCTTTTGCAATGACTCTACCACTTGAGATCTCTGTGATCTCAAATTCATCAGGGGAGAATATGAATTTCTTAGGAGACCCAGTGTGGGTCATCTGGTACACGGACAAGAGGTTGGAGGAAAGACTAGGCACATACAAGACATTGCTGAACTGACCATGATCAAGATCAATCCTCCCTTTGCCCAAAATTTCAGTGAGAGAGTCATCTCCCAGTGCTATAGGTGGTCCTTTAGACATTTCAAGTGAGGAGAAGGCCTCCTTGGTCGAAACCATGTGTCTTGAAGCTCCAGAATCAATGATAAAACTGGGTGAGCTTGATGTGCCAGCAACCAATGCATGAACTCTCGCTCTGTCATCTGAACTTGATCCTCCTTCTCTCTTCTTTGAGCTGTCTGGAAGGGAGATGCCATTCTTCTCCAGGAGTTGGGTCAGCATGTCTATTTGCTTCTTCATACAAGAGATTTCAGTGTGATTTCCCTTGTTGCAGTATGCACACTTGCTCATTTCTCCTTTGTTTTTCTTATTCTGGTAGTTCTTCTTGGAACCTTGTGGCTCCTCCGGAGACTGTTTCTTGTCTCTCTTTTGCTCAGGTAGCTTTTTAGCTTTCTTTTTTCTTTTTGAATCCACCTTCGAATCTCCAGCAATCAGATCTTGATATTTGGATGGTTTGATGGTGCCCATCATCACCAGCTTATCATGTTCTTGTGTGAGAGATTCCATGAAATCTGCAAGGCTAGGCATATTCCAGGTTCAAGCTGTCAGTTTTGTGGCATAGAAGGTCGAAACAAACACTGAATATTCAGGGCCTAGCTTTGAGAGAATGGCCAGGATGAGCTGATCATCCTTCTTTTCGATCCCACACTGTTTCATCTACAAAACAAGTGTTTTGAACTTGGAGAAATATAGCTGCAGGGATTCAAAGCTATTTGGACTCAAAGAAATCAGCTCATTTTCAATTTGATGTCCCCTCATCTCATCTGTCTTTCCAAAAATATCAGAAAGCTTCTCCCTTACTTCATTCGGTGATGTCAATCCATCAAGATGGAAAAGGAGGTCTCTGGAAATACTCAGACATAGGAGACCATAGGCCTCATCCCTCCTGTTGTGCCATTCTATCTTCTCTACAGCTGCATTGGGCTCTGCTTCTGTTGCCATAGTCACCCTATAGAGGCATTTCTCTCTCAACAGTATCTCCATCTCTGCTTTCCATTCAAATAAATTGACGGGAGTCAAGATAGTTTTCTATGATTGATCCATAGCTTATAAAATATGTCCCCGCTGTCAGTAGAAGGCTCCTAGTCACTGATGTCGAACCTGCAAAAAAATTTTGAAGGAGAGAAATTGATCTACAATGGCTCTATACCATGTGGAAATTGAACCCAGTGATTGATTAATTTTATTCACAACAATTAACAATTGATCATGCAAAATCACTCACAAAAGAGACTGAAATTGGAGCTGAACACTAAACTGTATTAACTCAGTGTACAATAGCCAAACCTGTAACATAATAGGTTGCTGAATAAATAAAATACATCAAGAATTCGAATGCATGAGGATAAATTTGAATCTAGCATAAAGAAGGCTTACTAAAATTAAGCAAATCCCCCATAGGTGTAAAACGTTGATCCCAAATCTGTCATGGAGCTCAGAAATTAGAAAAATGGCTTAAACAAGCTAAAGAGTGATGGAATGACAACTCATACATGCTTTTCCAAGGAGAAAAGAGTGGAGAATGAAGAGGACAAAAAACTAGTTCACCTCACCTAGTCAAACTTTCCCTATTGCCTTAAAACACTGAAAAAGCAGGCAATAAAGCAGAAAAAGCAGAAGGGCGCCTAGGAGACCAGGAATAAAGAAGAATTGATTCCTTGAGGTTTCCCAAGCACTACATGGGTCAAATTAGGCAATTTGGACCACTATGGATAGGTAATTGACAACTTGCATAAGGTGGGACACATGAACTAGGCAAATAAGACAAAAATAATTAAATTAATGTCTAAGGTAGTAAACTATGGGTTGATTATTATAACATGGAAAAGGTTTGAATGGTGTCATACATAGCTTCATGTGGATTCAACGAGGTGGACTCAACAACATGTTTACCCTTGGGATCATAATCAAATGAGGCGATCATATGGACTGTCGTGGTATCCATGCTAGGAGGAGTGGATGGAAAAATCCCCATAAGGGTTGAATCCTTCAACATGCCTACCCCAATCAACTGGTAAGGAGGAGGGGACTGGCCTAACATGGGGATTTTATTAGCTGTGGAGGTAGTAACATCCGATGTATATAAATCAAGCTGATCAATAGTAACAATTCTCCCTAGATGTGGAAATTGGACTGTTCGGAATACTGTTGAGGCGACAGCAGTCATGGCATAGAACCAATTTATTCCTAGAAGGAGGTGGTAATCTAAAGGGGCATCTACCACTTCTACTTGAATGGAAATGGTTTTTCCCCCCAGCTTGACTGCTAGGGATGATATGATACCATGGGGTTGGAAACTCCGTCCATCAAAGGCCTTGAGGATTGTAGGTGATATTACAAGCTCGTGAGAGCCTTCCAACAAGTCAGAGACAACACCAAGGTCGAATATCCTTCATCTACTACCGTTCGAAAAACTTTCTTTCCCACTACTTTCGTAATGATCTGAAAAGCAATTTTATTCGGTAATCTAGGCTTATAGTTCTCAACATTGAAATGAATCAAGTTAGTATTATCTGGGTCTAAAGCTCCTAATGTTGTCAACAAGTTTTTGCACTGTGTAGGGAAACTTTGGAGTAACTCTAAGGTAGACATCGCACAAGGTGCCTGAGCAAGATCTTCAACCACATTATAAAATTGAGCTGCTTGGGCATTGGGATTAAAGACAGCCTTCCGAAGAGTACTCTTAGGGGGGCACAAACTCATGTTGATTGTAGACTTCTTGATAGATAAGGGGACAGTAGACGAGGATTCCAGAGAACTAGTAGAGGGAGATTTCCCTAAAGAAGAATGATCTTCTTTCTTATCTAAGGTTTTGTCATAATTTTGAATTCAAGTTTTCAGATTGATGGTATCTGAGGACATCATATGAATTTCCTTTGACGAACTAGAGTTACCCTGATTAGACATGTGGTATATAAGTTGTTGTTGAGAGGGGAAAGGATCCGTAAGTACTGCAGGTGTGGGATTGGACTTCAAAAACTGGGATATTTCGTCCTGACAAGGACACTCCTTTGAAAAATGGTCACCTCTGCATAGTAGATTTAGATATTTTTCCTTCCTTTTCCCTTTGTTGTTATCAGTGTTGGTTGGTCTTAGAGTCTCCTGTTGGTTTCTAGGTTTTTTATTTCTATTTTTACCTTTCTTTTTATTATTACCTAAGGTTTGAGTACTTTGAATGGAATTGACCTCGACGGAAACCTTAGGAGTCAAAGTAGTAGGGGTGGTAGTTTGGGGTTGCGTGGCGGGTTCCGCTACTAACGGGGACTATATTGAACCAACAATCCCATCAACAAGTACTTTTGCTGGTGGCTTAGCAGGATCGGTGTTGGGGCGAGGAGCTTGAGGAATCAGGTCATAAAGAGTTCTAGACTAAGAATAAACCAAGTCTAGGTACTGAGCCCGACTAATATCCTTCTCTTCAATAACGGTACCGCCCATAGCCACATCTCGGGCAATAGGAGGAAACAAGGATTTAATGAACCAATCAGCTAATAACTGATCCGGGATAGGGGCCTTAATAAGCCTTCTCCGCCTTCTCCACTCATGAATATGATCGGATATGTGGGTGGAGGTGTTATGTCATAGAGAAGTTAAAAGATCAGTGCCTATTTCATAATGAATAGGGAGCTGAAAGTGTGTAAGAAACACGGTTGACAATGACCCAAAATCCACAAACGAATGTTGTCGGAGTTCAATGTATCACTTTGTGGCTGTACCTTTCAAATTTTGTTGAATGAGTCGTAACCGAAGGGAGTCATCCATGAGGGAATTTGAAGAACACCACAAATGGAATGTCATAACATGGTTCTTCACATCGTCTCCCTGCTTCCCATCGAATTTTGGGATATTCGATGGTAACTTTACCGGAATGGAAAGCCATGAGGAATTGTGTCAAATGGGGTCGTTAATCAACTTGGATAAGTCAGGTAAGTCCAAAGTTTCTAGAAAAGGTAACCATCAGTTGGGTTTGACATACTGGTAACATTGATATGGCATTTAATTACTAGTAGGACCATAAGTTGACTGCAAAACAGGTTGTTGTGATGAAGAAATACCAGAAAATATGCCTGCAGGGGGTTGATTTCCAGGATCAGGACCACTAGGACTGCTAAGGCCTCTAGGAGGAGGACCACCAAGGCCATTGGGACCACTAGGACCACTAGGACCACCGGGACCACCGGGACCACCAGGAGGCGGACCACCAGAGCCTCCAGAGCCACCAGGAGGTAAACCTCCAGAGCCTTCGAAACCATTAGGCGGAGGGCCAACAGACCCTCCAGATCCATAAGGAGGAAAGCCACCAGGCCCCCCAGGATCACTAGGATGAAAAGGAGGAAATTTTCTAGATCCTCTGGGACCATTAGGCTCCCTAAGGGGAGGACCTCCATAAGGCGGTCCTCCGGCACCTCCCGCAGTATGTATAGGTATCCCTCCCATAGCTGGCATGTAAGACCAGTTGGGCTTCCCCCATGGCATAAAAGTGTCACTAGGGTATGGAATTATAGCATAGGACATTCCTGTAGGATTGGGTGGATGATTACCTATAGGTATTTGATAACCATAACCTCCAGGAGTTTGACCAGTTATAGGTTGTGCCCCCAAGGGATGACCTGAACTAGATGGGGGATTAACCACATTAGTATGGGTGGGAGGGACATAAAATATATATGGTTCTATGTTATAGGTCTTCCCTTGAATAGGTATAATTCTGGTGCCAGATAACGTAGGTCATGCTAGGGGTTTCCCCCCAGCACTAGAAGGTACTGACGAAATGGGAACTGATGGTTGGGCCCCAGGTGCAGAAGACCTAGGGGGATTAGGAAAAGACATAACATGAGAGGTGATAGGGGTGGTAATTTGACCTTGGTTGTGTGGTGTTACTGCATGATCTATAATCGGTTCAATGGGTCTCATAGAATCAACAAGTGAACGATATCCCACAGGAACAGATGTGGAACGTGATGGTGTTGGTCCTAATAGTTCATCTATTTGCTTATCAATCTCCTGTGCATGGAGAATGGAAGCATGGTATTGCCTACATTCTTCTTCATCTTCAGAAGAGTTTAAACGGGTGCCAAATGAGGCAATGGCATGTCCTATCGAGGTATCCCAAAATGGAGCATTGGGACCATAATCCAGACAGGTTGTATCATCAGCATGACCTTCCATGGGAGAATGAAACAAGGTATTTCCCTGAGAAGGTTGTTGGACCAATGGAGATGAGTGTGAAGAATATGGTACTCCACTTTTTGCAACCACATTATCTCCCACTTGGGAGGTAGTAGCAACTCCTTGGTCGATAAATTCGATTGGATTTTATCTTGAATTAGGAATAAAATCGGGTGGCAAGCCTCGTACTCTTCTGGACTTTCTTAACTCAGCCAGTTTGTACAGTTCCTATACAACCTAGGGATTGAAAATATAGAAAACACAACAAAAAATTTCCCTACACAAGCTATAGGTCAAAAAAAGCACGCTTAAAATTATAGGATGGGTTCAAAAAGTCAGGTCTCTCACTAGGATTGTCAAGAAGGTGCCACTCACGATATACCTCGAGGGTACGTGCGTAGTAATCTCCCCGAATGTTGTTTTTGCTATATGGCTCCAAGAAAGATGGCCAAAGGGATTTTCTCAGATGGATGAGGTATCCTAATGGGGTATCCGGATATACTCAAGGTACATGGGAGCTCGAATCGGTAGTAGTGTTGTCTAATGCATAACCATACACAAGGGGCCTTCCGATATACAATCGAGTATATGAAGTACCTTTCTATATACCTCAAGGGTACGTGAAAGGCCATTCGATATACCGACTATACGTGGAAGAACCGCGTGAGTCCCAGGATTTAATCTGGACAAATAATGACAGCTCCTACGCTTAATGATGCCCGAACATGTCTCTAACCTATCACTCCAATTGCTACGTAAATTTTAACCTATAACTACCGTTAGTTTTAAAGTGGATGATTAGGTGAATGCATGATGTTTTGACAGAAAAGTAAAATCATGCAATATGCTTATGCAAAATATTTCACTTTACCGTTTAGTATGCCTACTTACGGGAGGGAAAGAGAGTATTTTGTTTTGTTTCAGAAACCAAGAAAGACTTCCACACAACAGTCTTGAACACAAAATCAAAGACAATAAATGCTTTTCCAAACTGATTTCTCTTTTCTAAAAGCAATGAGAAGGGGAAGAATCTCTTCTCCTAAAAGAAAAACCAAAAAGCACACTATATGCAAATGCACTCTATTTTTTCAATTTTTTCAAAACATGGGTAAATCTAACTTAAAACTACCATTTTTTTTCCATTTTTATTGAGATAGTTCTAGATGCGTAAGAGACGAAAGAACATGAAGATATTGAAGTCTTGTTAAGCCAATCAGAGAACCAATGTCCAATGCTCAATGATGATAACCTAGTCTCAGTCAAAAAATTTCTTTTTTAAAGGAAGAAAAAGGACTAGATCAAGGCATAGGCACGGTTCCTTGTAGAAGAACAAAACACAAAGAGAACGATAGATCAAGTCAGAAAAGGACTAGATCAAGGAAAAAACTGCTAGATTGAGTATGGAAATAGAGCATAAAAGATCAAAATGACTCAGATCTGAACAGATCTGGAAGTTTCAAACCCAAATGGACTAAGTCGAAAAGCAGATCCAACTAAAGAGAGTTGGAGAAAGAGCCTGGATTCAGACAAGAGTTGAAGAATGAGGAAGATCAGAACAACTGATACATATATCTATTCCCCAGCGGAGTCGCCATATTTGTTAGCTAGAATATTTCACCTCCTGCGGACAGTAAGGTGTTCTACTAGTCTAAATGGTTCAGATCCAGAACAAATGAAGGACAAAGGTTGAAGAATCTCCCTGGACGTCGTAGATACCTAGAATGTGATGCTTCAATAGTAACCCTATGTACCTGCAATAAGCTTAAACATGCAAACACATCAAAACTACCAGAATATAATCTACCGATCCATGTTAGTGACTAAGGAATCTAACAACATACATGTGAAATCGAACAACAACAATAATGTGGGACAAAAATCAACTTGCATTAAGATAAAAATATGGAGAAGTTTACAACCAAGCCTTAGTGTTGACATGCATATCCATAAAACCAAGCACTCTCATCCCCATAAGCTCTGACTCTAGCTCTCTATGCTCTCCAATGGCCAAGTAATCAATCCAACAGCATAACAATACCTTAAGAGTTCCCCCCCTCAACCATGGATATGAGCTTGTATTTATAAGGCTCAATGGATAGGGATGGTTGAGAGATTAGTGGATGAGGTGGCCTCTAAGATCCTAGGATGAGGGATCTTGATCTCAACTGACCCACAATGATAGGGATAAGGGAGGACACGAGGCTTATCATCTAGAAGCCTCAAGAAACTTCTCTTTTTCCCTTTTTACTCAGGGTACCACATTTCTCCTTCAATGACAGAGTGGTTTTGGTAAGAAACGCTTGGGGACTAAGGGCCATAAGTGGTGGCACATCTTGTGGAAAACAAGGGATAGGCTGTGCAAACAAGGTACCACTCCTGGACAACAGGGAAAGTGTGGTGATAGGAATTTTCATGAAAGATTGATAAGTAGCATGGGTTTCCACTCCAAGTGCTGGGATCCAAGGCAAGTAGGTATGTCAATAGTCTTATCACATGATGGTGACAATATTTTGGTATAACACCTTCCATGTTAGATATAAGGGCTATTTCCATTCTTGGAATGGAGGTGCTTGGTCAGTTACTAGGAATAATTGGCCTAGGATTAAGGTCCATTCTGATATGACTATGAGATGTGTTCTCACATGATCAGATGTGAGCGCATAGCCATTCTAATGTGATTGAGAGATGTGTTCACACATGATCATATATAAGGGATGATGCCATTCTCTTGGAGGATGGAGGCACCTGGTTAGTTACCATGAACCCTCAACCTGGGGTTGAGAGCCTTTCCATCATGGTTGCAGGATGTGTTCCCTCATGGGTGGATGTAAGTGTAGAGACTTTCCATCATGGTTGTGGGATGTGTTCCCGCATGGGTGGATGTAAGTGTAGAGCCTTTCCATCATGGTTGTAGGATGTGTTCCCGCATGGGTGGATGTAAGTGAAGATCCATCATGGTTGCAGGATGTGTTCCCGAAAGGGTGGATGCAAGTGTAGAGCCTTTCCATCATGGTTGCAGGATGTGTTCTCGCATGGGTGGATGTAAGTGTAGAGCCTTTCCAGCATGGTTGCAGGATGTGTTCCCACATGCTTGGATATAAGTGCAGATCCTTTTTATCATGGTTGCAGGATGTGTTCCGACATGGTTGGATATAAGTTCTGAGCCTTTCCGATAGGGTTGTGGGATTTGTTCCTGCATGATCAGATGTGAGTGCTGGGCCTTTATAATGTGATTATAGGATTGGTTCCTACATGATCAGATGTGAGTGCAGGGTGTACCTTTATAACATGGTATTGGATGTGTTCCTCTCATGGTTAGATTTAAGTGCTGGGCGGGCCAGTCTCACTTGGTGTTAGATATAAGCGCTGAAGAAGACCTACATGGAGGCTAGGCTTACAACCAGCATGAAAAAGGGCTGGCTTTGTAGAACTTCCTATGACGAGAAGAATCATGAGATAGCACCTGTGATGATGATCCAACAGTGATGATCCAGTAGTGATGATCCAGATTGAGTGATGATCTAGATCTAGTGATGATGATCCAGATCGAGTGATGATCCAAATCCAATGATGATGATCCAATTTGAGTGATGATCTAGATCCAGTAATGATGATCCAGATTGAGTGATTATCCAAATCCAGTGATTATGATCTAGATTGAGTGATGATATAGATCCAGTGATGATGATCCAAATCGAGTGATGATATAGATCTAGATGAATATGACTTGAAGATGAAGATGAATTGAAGATGAAAATGACTTGAAGATGACATGGAATCGATGATGATCCAGATGATATCGAGAAGAAGACTTGTGCTGATAAATTGTGTCAAGAGAATACCTTCCTAGTTAAGAGTGAGTGTTGATGTATTTGTAACTTTGGAATGTATTCATCCATAAATCTTATGTATTGTACCCTGATGTTTATTCCAGGATGTGTCTGTAATGTATTTGATTCATGTCATGCCCCAATGTTTCTATCAGGAGGTTCGATAATGTAAACAAGTAATGTCAATTCATTGTGGGTAGCCATCCTATTTGTAGAAATTCACACCAGCAATAGATTAATTTTACCCACAACAATTATCAATTGATCATGCAAAATTACCAACAATGGAGACTAAATATGGACCTGTAACACAAAATTATATTAACTGAGTGTACAATAGCCAACGCTGTAATAACATAGGTTTATGAATATATAGAATACATCAAGAGGTCGAATGCATAAGGAGGCATCCAAAACTAGCATAAAGCAGGCTTACTCAAAATAGGCAAATCCCCCATAGGTGTAAAAAGCTGATCCCAAATCTGTCATGGAGCTCACAAATTGGCAAGGGCGCATGGGAAAGATAAAGAGTAGTGGAATGGCAGCTCATACATGCTTTTTCATGGAGAAAAGAGTGGAGGATGAAGAGGACAAAAAACTAGTTCACCTCACCTAGTCTTGCTTTCCTATGTGCCTTAAAACACTGAAAAAGCAGGCAATAAAGCAGAAAAAGCAGAAGGGCACCTAGGAGGCTAGGAATAAAGCATATTTGATTCCTAAGGCTTTCCCAAGCACTACATGAGTAAGATATGGCAATTTTGACCTCTATGGATAGGCAATTAGCAACTTGCACAAGGTGGGACTCATGAACTAGGCAAATAAGACAAAAATAAATGAATTAATGTCTAAGTGGGTAATACTATGGGTTGATTATTCTAACACCCCCCCTTAATCCTGAATTTATGAGTAATAAATAAAAAATATAGGGCCTAGCAACAAGGCTTAGTCACCCTTTTACATACTGCAAGTCCATACAACCAAGGAAAGAGGAAAAACCAACTTGGGAAAATCCTCCCTTAAACATGGACTGTAAAACAAAATTGTAGAATCTTGTCTCCACTCATGCCTTTATAGCATGATTAGAAATCCCCAGTAGTGATTTGAGATTGCTGAAGGTCTTCTCACAAAATGCTTCGGTGAAGATATCAGCTACTTGTTCTGAAGATGAACAGAAGAGTAGGTGAATGGTGCCATCATGCACAAGCTCTCTGATGTAGTGCATATGGATCTCAATGTGTTTGGCTCTCTGCTTCTAAACTGGATCTTTGCAAATTTGAATGGTACTCTGGTTATCATAGTAGATGGTAGTTGAGTACTCTGATTCAAAGCCACACTCTCCAAGTAATCCCTACAACCATAAACATTGAGTTGCTGCATTAACAATTCCTCTGTACTCTGCTTCTATAGATGAGAGTGCAAGGGCACTCTTTTTCTTGCTTGACCAGATGATTGGCCCTTCTGCAAGCATGAACACATATCCTGATGTGGAGTTTTTGTCTGTGCTATCACCTTCCCAATCACTGTCAGTAAATCCAATCAAATCAAGATCAAATTTTGCTTTATAGAAGATCCCATGTGTCCTTGTTCCCTGAACAAAGTTAAGGATCCTTTTGGCTACTTTCCAATGGATCTCATGAGGCTGATCCATGTATCTAGAAGCCACACTTACTGCATAATAAATATCAGGTCTAGTATGTGTCAGATACAACAAACATCCAATCAATTTCCTATACAGTGTATTGTTTACCATAGGTGAAGAATCAGCTTCTTCCATCTTCACTCCTGAAAGGACAGGAGTCTTGCTTGGTTTGCAGTCTTGAATTCTGAATTTGATCAGCAAATCCAAGGCATAATTGGACTGGTGCACCTTTATTCCAGCTTTGGTTTGAGCAATCTCAAGCCCCAGA
>LPNX010171107.1:214293-313056 GCA_001517045.1 Pseudotsuga menziesii
TAGTTTTCCATCTTGGATCTCCTGATGCTTCTTTATATGTTTGAGGATTATACTCCACCATCAAATAGGATTTTTCAGCAAACATAGGATCCTTCATGCACAGACCACTCTCAAATTGAGATCTAGTCCTCCTTGGGTCATTGGGATCCCCAGTTAGCTCTCCAGCTGCATGTAGTGTCTTGGCTTCCCATTTAGGCCTTTTGGGGCTGTTTGGGTCTGCAATAAACTCATATCCATCAGAAAAATCAGAATCAGCATGTTCACCAAACTCTTTACTTACTTCTTGAGGTTAAGGTGGTGAAGAGGCTTCACCAATTTCCACTTCTACAAGGGGTTCTTCTTCAAACTGAACACACCTTTCAATGAAGGCTTTGTTTGTGCTCAAATTTATCAACTTGTACCCTTTTGAATCTTCAGAGTATCCCACAAAAATACACTCTTGGCTTTGGGGCTGCAAAGCCTTCCTCTTCTCTGTCGGGATTCTAGCCCATGCCTTTGAGCCAAAAATCCTGAAATGGGTCACATCTGGCTTGTGCCCACTCCATGCTTTGAAGGGAGTCATACCATCAAGCTGTTTGTGAGGCACCCTATTCTGGATATAGGCTGCACAGTTGATAGATTTGGCCCAGTAATTTGGTGGAAAAGTTTTGGCCTCCATCATGCATGTTGCCATCTCCTTCAGCGATCTGTTCTTCCTCTCAGCAACACCATTTTGCTGTGGTGTGTAAGGGATAGAATGCTGCATCTGAATACCTGCATCTACACAATAGTTAATAAAATCAGACTTGACATACTCACCATGATTGTCATATCTGAGGACCTTGAGTTTCCTTCCACACTGGTTTTCAACCAAAGCCTTAAAGACTTTGAATAGGCCAAAAACTTCAGACTTGTGTTTCATGAAGTGAACCCAACAATACCTGGAAAAATCATAAATAAAGGTCAATGCATATTTGGCCTGACTCATGGACATATGAGGGAATGGGCCAGAAACATCACTGTGAATCAGCTCGAGGGGTGCAAAGGTTCTCTCATGACTAGCTTTCTCAAATTTGTGCTCTGGGTGTTTTCCTAGGATACAACCTTGGCAGAATCCTTTGGAAAATTTTATCTTGGGCATCCCTATGACCATTTATTTCTCACTAAGATCAGATAGATACTTGTAATTTAGATGGCCAAATCTTTCATGCCATAGCTTGCTAGCTTCATTAGCATGGATAAGAAGAGCAGAGGGGTTTGAGTAAGGTAGGAAGTGTGAAAACATGTATACCTTTTGAGCATGATTCGCTACTCCTTTTGCAATGACTCTACCACTTGAGATTTTTGTGATCTCAACTTCATCGGGGGAGAATATGACCTTCTTAGGAGACCCAGTGTGGGTCATCTGGTACACTGATAGGAGGTTGGAGGCGAGACCAGGGACATACAGCACATTGCTGAACTTACCATGATCAAGATCTATCCTTCCTTTGCCTTTGCTTTCAGTGAGAGAGTCATCTCCCAGTACAATAGATGGTCCTTTCAACATATCCAGTGAGGAGAAGGACTCCTTAGTCGAAACCATGTGTTTTGAAGCTCCATAATCAATGATAAAACTGGGTGAGCTTGATGTGCCAGCAACTAGAGCATGAACTCTCTCTCTGTCATCTGAACTTGATCCTCCTTCTCTCTTCTTTGAGCTTTCTGGAAGGGAGATGCCATTCTTCTCTAGGAGATTGGTCAGCATATCAATCTTCTTTTTCATACAAGAGCTTTCAGTGTGATTGCCCTTCGAACAGTATGAGCACTTGTTCATTTCACCTTTGTTTTTCTTCTTCTGGGTATTTTTCTTGGGACCTTGTTGATCCTCTGGAGACTGCTTCTTGTCTCTCTTTTGCTCAGGTGTATTTTTAGCTTTCTTTTTTATTTTTGAATCCACCCTTGAATCTCCAACAATCAAATCTTGATCTTTGGAAGGTTTGATGGTGCCCATCATCACCAGCTTGTCTTGTTCTTGTGTGAGAGATTCCATGAAATCTGCAAGGCTAGGCATCTTCCAGGTTCGAGCTGTGAGTTTTGTGGCATAGAAGGTCGAAACAAAGACTGAGTAGTCAGTTCCTAGCTTTGAGAGGATGGCCAATATGAGATGATCATGTTTCTTTTCGATACCACACTACTTCAGCTGCAAAACTAGTGCTTTGAACTTGGAGAAATATAGCTGCAGGGATTCAAAGCTACTGGGACTCAGAGAAATCAGCTCATTTTCGATCTGATGTCCCCTCATCTCATCTGTCTTTCCAAAAAGATCATAAATCTTCTCCCATACTTGATCCGGTGAAGTTAATCCATCGAGATGGAAAAGGAGGTCTCGGGAAATACTGAGACATAGGAGGCCATAGGCCTCATCTCTCCGATTGTGCCATTTGATCTTCTCTGCAGTAGCATTGGGCTCTACTTCTATAGCCATAGTCACCCTGTAGAGGCCTTTTTCTCTCAACAAGATCTTGATCTCTGCTTTCCATTCAAAATAGTTGAAGGGAGTCAAGATAGTTTTCTGTGAATCCATAGCTTTAGAAAATCTGTCCCGACTGTCAGTAGAAGGCTCCCAGTCTTGATTTCGAATCTGCAAAACAATTTTTGAAGGAGAGTAACAACCTACAATGGCTCTAATACCATGTATAAATTCAGGCCAGCAATAGATTAATTTAACCCACAACAATTATCAATTGATCATGCAAAATTGCCAACAATGGAGACTGAATATGGAGTTGTAGCACAAAATTATATTAACTGAGTGTACAATAGCCAACCCTATAATAACATAGGTTTATGAATATATAGAATACATCAAGAGGTCAAATGCATAAGGAGGCATCCAAAACTAGCATAAAGCAGGCTTACTCAAAATAGGCAAATCCCCCATAGGTGTAAAAAGCTGATCCCAAATATGTCATGGAGCTCACGAATTGGCAAGGGCGCATGGGAAAGCTAAAGAGTAGTGGAATGGAAGCTCATACATGCTTTTTCATGGAGAAAAGAGTGGAGGATGAAGAGGACAAAAAACTAGTTCACCTCACCTAGTCTTGCTTTCCTATGTGCCTTAAAACACTGAAAAAGAAGGCAATAAAGCAGAAAAAGTAGAAGGCCGCCTAGGAGGCTAGGAATAAAGCAGATTTGATTCCTAAGGCTTTCCCAAGCACTACATGAGTCAGATATGGCAAGTTTGACCTCTATGGATAGGCAATTAGCAACTTGCACAAGGTGGGACTCATGAACTAGGAAAATAAGACAAAAATAAATGAATTAATTTCTAAGTGGGTAATACTATGGGTTGATTATTCTAACACTATTGGTCAAGGGTTAAATTCCCCTCAGTTGTGGGGCCCTAGGGTTATTAGAATATCCTATAGAAGTCAACCCTATGTGAGTCATTATAAGTCAGGGAAATAGTCCCCACCATTATGTTAAGGATAACCCTCCTTGTTGGTCGGAGGAGGAAAAGTACCCACAAGTTGTGGGGAACTAGGGTTATTAGATACTCCTAGAGATGTCGAATCTAGTAAGTAATTGTTAAGTGAGTCCGACATGTTGGAGTGGGATTCAAGTGAATGGGAGAATATAAATAGAGAGTGATCCTCTCTATTTATCACACACACACTCACTCATTGGGGTGCATGAGTGAGAGGAGAAGTTGCTAGGAAAAGAGAGAGACTGCTGCTGTCAGGAGATCATCTTTACATTTTTGGGTTTTACTTTTGGTGCTGATTCTATATTTGAGGAAGTTGTGGGGTTTTCTCCTTTATGGTTTCCACAAGGAAAATTCTTTGTGTCTCTTGTCTCTTGTGTTTTTATTGCTATGCATGCTATTCTCTCAGTTAAAGATCCTATGATCATAATGCTAGCTTGAATGATAAAAATCTAATAGGCTATCTTGGCTCAACAACAATAATTTAGACATTCAATTTAGGATTTGGATTCAGGTTCAGATTCTAGGTAGGGTTAGGGCCTGTAACAGTGCTAGCTAGCCACTTCACAATCAACTGGGGACACTGCTCTACATTATGGTCCTATGCTTTGCAATATGAGCATGCCTTGGTAGGTTCCTGAAAAATATCTGGAATGATGGCTCGGTTGTCCACAATTATAGCATGTAGCCTGACCTTTTCCTCTTCCAAATCCTCCTCCTCCTCTTCCTCTGAAGTTTCCACTACCCCTTCCCTAAGGGTGTGGTTGTTGCGGGGGGTACTAATTTTGCTGGTATTGAGGCAGATATTGATTTTGTGGTGCATATTGATTCTGAGGCATGTACTGTGGCTGATACTAGTTTTGATACTGATTGGGTGGGAATTGCATAAGATTATAGGATGTTTGTGCTAGTTTAGCCTAAGGCTTCCCATCATTCTTCATCAAGTAGGTGTCGACCTTCTTTTCCTTCACGAGTTGGTATGCTATGCAATCCTTCCCTTCATGGACTACCGTATTACAAAATTTATAGAAAAGGCTTGTTGGGGTACTTACAATCTTTTGAAAGTATAGACACTCCTTGCCATGATGTCCTCTAGACTGGCATATGCAGCACCAGGGTAGTCCGTGAGAACTCAATGGTGTTGGTACACCCAATGAAATATAGTTTAGGTAGGTTGGACAATTATCCTTGGTGTGTCCATTCATTCTGCATTTCGTACACCATAAATCTTCTTGGGATTCCCTACCCTTCTTGATATTCTGAAGTTGTATCATTAGATTTTCCAGCTATGACTCAATGTGCACCATTCGTACAACACTGTCACCAATTGGCAAGGCTTGCAGCTTCATCGCCATTTCTATCACTTTAGTATGTGATTCAATATTTTGTTGCATTAATGGGCCTCATATGTGTGGTAACAATGCAAGAATAAACCACTCTTTATGATGTACATCGGACATTTGGAAACTTACTTTATCCATTAAAGTTTTAAACCATTGGTCAAAGTCCCATACTGACTCTACCAATGATTGTTTTATCTCCTTGATCTCAATGATGCACTTTGACTCAGATTTAGGTTTTCTAAACTCACAGCTCATTGTGAGTTGTGTTTCTTCAAGGGTCTTCTGCAGCCTTCTTGGAAGTACTATGAAAAACTTCATAACCAATCCAGAACATGACCCCTTAGAGTCATGATCATCTACTCTTTCTTTAGGTCCGCATTATGAACTAGGAGAACCATCCAAATAGCTTCATAGAGGAACCAATGATGCTCTAGATCCTCTGCTCCATTCCCATTGAATGTGGGTAACTGAATATCATGCCTGACCATTGAGTTGGTGTTAGGGTTTTCTGATGAATAATTTAGTGGAGGTGTATCCTCTTGTGCGTTATTCATAGTACTATCACTATCAGTGTTAATAACTATTTTTGAAGATGAGGCTCTAGACCTTACCTTTGGCGATATTCCCAGTGTGATGTAGTTGCGCCTTGAGCTGGGTGTCACTATAGACTATTCAGATTCTTCTGCTCCTTCTGAAATTAGGTTATAGTTCTCCTCTTCATCGCAAGACCCTTTGTCCAAATGTGACTGAAGTTTGTGCTCACTTTGTTTGAACAGACTAGCATTTTGTCGACCTCCCTCTATCTTTCTTCTTTTCCCTGATCTTAATCTCCTTCCACTTCTTAGGACTCTAAATTCTAACTCAGTTTCTGTAATTTCTAGGAACATCTCAGCTCATCTTTTCCCATTTTCTCTGTATATCGTCCATGACATATCCCCTCTCCTTAGATATGCAACTTAACTATTCAACTGTAAGATACCCTTCTCATAAACTAGGATCTTTATCCATGCGCTGATAGATAACAAATACCTTCTTCATGGTCCTTGGAAAAAAATTCTTTTAGCCTTGCTACATGAAGTTATAGTCTCTACTGCAAAGTCAATAACATACCCTTGTAAAATACTATCGACCCAAAAATCAACAACTCTAGATATGGTATTACTTACATTGGTTATCTCACGAACCAACTGATCGCTCCACTCAACCGCTTCTCTTCTCTGGAAATTTTTTTTGCCTAGTCACCAATCTTGAAAACCACTTGTGTAACACAATAGGGAACTCTGCAAATAATATCTCATGAATATCAATGTAAATGTATCGGTCTAACTAGTTTTCTGAGCTTAATCATGATCTAGTGCTCTCTTCTTGCACAAATGCTAGTGTCTTAGACTCCAACCAGTCCTCTATTTCCTTCTTTATCGAATTCCACAACATTTCCCTCGAATCAAATGATTAACGTTCCTGGAAATGGAACCATTTGTTGGCCTAATATTCCTTCTTGTCTCGACCGAAGGTTCAAAAACAACACAATACCAAAAAAACACCACAAGACATCAGCTCGACAGAGCAAGATCAATCAGTAACACTCGGCAAGGAAGGCGCAGTCTCACCCAAGATACCTTAATGTGTAATTACTAGAAACCATGTTTCCACAGTTGGCGATGGGTTATAATTCCTTGGCGCGCGGTCAAGGCGCTCGATGGAGATAGGAGGATGGATTCTATTACTATGCGACAGAGGTACAACTGTGTGCCACAACCGACACGCGACACAACATTGTCCTTAACCAGTTAACAACTGGTGCAACCGTGCGGTGCAACTGATTCCTTACTTATAATGAATAGTATGTTACTTATATTGTAACTTAGCTGATTTAACCAGGAAATTATACATAACATGTCGACAATGATTTTAAACATTCATTCATTCATTTATTGATTGGTAGTATTGCGACATACATTCAATAACAACTTTAAACAATACAAAGTAATCAAACATCCACATAAACCTTCAATACTCAATATACATCAACACAGGAAATAACGTGGAAACCAATCTAGGAAAAACCACCAAGGTGCTCTTCATCTAGCACGAGGAATATAGGTAGAACCTTGCAGTCTGCGACTAATGGACTGTTCTTAAGATGTATTTTTCTCAACTCTTCTTTCTCTCATGCTCTTTGGTTTATTGGTTCTATCTATTCCTACAATTCGCACACATCCTAGATCGACTCTTCTACTTTACTATCTGTGCACTTAGATGAAAATTACTCTTAATAGACGTTTTGTGCACTTATCTATAGATCCGTGGCTCAATATCCTTTTACTTCTACTAAAATCCTCTTCTGGGTCACCCAATACTGAAGCTAACTAAATCTAATCTGATCTAATCGGATCTAACCCTTATACATAATGAGTTCTTCCTATTTATAGTATTTATAAGAGCACATAGGGTTGACTGAGTACAACTCAGTTATTACATAATCAAGTAGCTACAAAATATATGCGATTACATTGATGACAGGACAAACTGGCCGCAAAAGTTGTGTATGACATAACCACAGCCTTAACTAGCCGTGGAAACGTCTTTCAGCATGTATGTATAGGTCATAATTAGCCACAAAAAATGTCCTTTCTCCTTCTATTGGTTCGTACTTTTGCAGTCTTCCTTGACTTGCACCTACTACACTTTAACTCTTCTTCCTACCTCTTCCACCAACTCTGGATGTGCTTTTCCTTGTCACACCGATCCTCATCACAGATTCCTTTGCTCTGTGCTTGTGCTTCTTCCTTTACCTACTTTTTCTCTATAGCATGCCCAATTTTCCTCTTTTGCTTGTGCAGTGGATCCTTCCTTATGCACTTTTCATGGCCCAACAACTTCAATGCATAAATTTCTAAAAGAATACCAGAAACAAAAATAGTACAGTTCTAACAATGCAAGATAAAGTAAAAACATAATTTTCATTTATTTAAACTTAACACTCCCAAATTTCCCTATGTTAAAGTTGAAGCATACAAGGATAGTAAATAACAACAACATTAATAAATTAATGAACATGTTAAACTACCATCCATAAAGGAGAAAACAATGTACTTTCGACCTTTCTTATACTTAGATATATATTATCATCAAACATTGTCTCTTAGGAGATAAGTGACTAACAAAACAATGTATGTTAGATTTTTAACATTAAGCTAGCATATCATTAGGATCTTTAACTGAGAGAACAACAAGCACATCAATCAAACACAAGAGACAATGAACACAGTGTTTTTCCTTGGGGAAACCATAAATGGAGAAAACCCCACAACTTTCTCAGAGATAGAATCAACACCAAAAGTGAAACCCAAAAACAATAAGATGATCTCCTGATAGTAGTAACCTCTTTATTCATTTCCCTAGTGTCTTTCTCTTCCTCAGCTATGCGCTACAACTCAGAGATAATTGTAGGGGCGAATTTTAGCCCAGTGGGCTATTTTTCCATGTTTTTCTCCAAAAAAACATTCGCCATTTTGCATTTTTTGAAGCCCTGTTTCGCCCAATTTCGATGGGGTAAATTTTTTTCACCCTAAAAATCACCAAATTATTATATAAATGATATAGAATCCTTAGAAATTAAAATATTTTTTGAAAAATATCACCAATCAGTTTATAGTTGGCATTTTAAGAATTGGTAATATTCACCAACATTTATACACTTTTAAATAAGTATGGTTCCTTAAAATCATCCCTACTACAACTGAGTGTGAGTGAGTGTGTGATAAATAGAGAGGCTAGCTCTCTATTTATACTAATTCCTGACTTGACTAAACCCAACTAGGGTTGAATTCACTAGGTGATTCTAATAACCCTAGTGCCATGGAACTACGGGGAATTTAACCCTTAGACAATAGGAGGGTTACCCACTTTGACTTGACATGACTTGTTTACATTATAGAAACTCCCGATAGGAACCTCGGGGCATGACATGACTCAAGTACATTACAAATAGATCCTGGAATAAACATTAGGTTACAATACATAAGAAATATAAGTGAATACATTCCGAAGTTATAATTACATCAACACTCCCTATTAACTAGGAAGGTATTCTCTCAACACAAGTTATCCGCACAAGTCTTCTTCTCTGTATCATCTGGATCATCATTGAGTCTTCATCTTCAAGTCATCTCTATCTTCAATTCACCTTCATCTTCAAGTCATATTCAACTAGATCTAGATCATCACTTGATATGGATCATCATCACTAGATCTGGATCATCCATCGATCTGGATCATCTCTGGAGCATCATCTCTAGATCTAGATCATCCTCTATCTAGATCATCTCTGTTGGATCACCATCACTAGATCATCACAGGTGCTATCTCATGATTCTTCTCATCATAGGAAGTTCTACAGAGCCAGCCCTTTTTCATGTTGGTTGTAGGCATAGCCTCCTTGTAGGTCTTCTTCAGTGCTTACATCTAACCCTAAGTCAGAATGTCCCGCCCAACACTTATATCTGATCATGTAGGAACCAATCCTATAATCATATCAGAAAGGCACACCCAACACTCACATTTGACCATGTGGAAACCAATCCCACAACCCTATCAAAAAGGCCCAGCACTCACATTTGACACATGTGAGGAACCAATCCAACATACATGTTCAAAAAGGATTAGCACTTATGTTTGACACATGCGAGGAACCAATCCAACATACATGTTCAAAAAGGCTCAGCACTCACATTTGACACATGCGAGGAACCAATCCAACATGCATGTTCGAAAGGGCTCTGCACTTACATCTGACACATGTGAGGAACCAATCCAACATGCATGTTCGGAAGGGCATGCACTCACATCTAGTCAAGTAGGAATGAATCCTACAGTCATATCAGAATGGCCCCCAGTCCCAAACTGAGCTACCTTTAAATGACCAGGTGCCTCCATTCCAAGAATGGTATTCAGCACTTACTTATGATCATGTACGAACCAATCCTATAGTCACACTAGAATGGCTCAACACTCATATATGACATGGAAGGAATGAATCCTCACCATGATAGAATGGCTCAGCCCTTACATCTGACCATGGAAGGAACCAATCCTCTCACCAAGTAAGAATGGCTCTGGGTCTCATCATTTCCCTTTGGAGGAAATCTCGATCTGGAGAACACCAAGATTCTCCCTGATGTACTCAAACTTCACCTTACCCAATGGCTTTGTCAACACATCAGCTATCTGTTCCTCCATTGCAACATATTGGAGCTTCACTGCTCCCCTCTGCACCATATCCCTAATATAGTGATACTTGATCTCGATATGCTTCGACTTGTCATGGAACACTGGATTCTCTAACAAATTCATGCAACTCTGGTTGTCACAATGTATACAAGTAGCATCCATCTAGAGATAAAATAAATTATACAGTAGCTTCCTCAGCCATACTACCTCACAACTAGCTGAACAAGTTGTGACATACTCTGCTTCAGCTGTACTCAGTGCCACATAGGATTGTTTCCTGCTAAACCAAGAGATCACACCGGATTTCATACTGAAGCAACACCCTAAAGTGCTCTTCCTATCGATGGCACTGCCTGCCCAATCTAAATCAACATAACCATCCAGGTTAATCTTCTGATTTGCCTCGTACTTGAGCCCATAATCAATTGTACCCCTCAGGTACCTCAGAATATTATTTGCAGTAATCAAGTGAACATGTCTCAGATCTGTCAGAAACTGGCTCAAGGTGTTCACAGCAAAGCAAATATCTAGTCTCATGTTCGTCAGGTACTTCAAGAACCCAATCATTTGACGATACTTCGTAGCATCAACCACTTTTGATGAAGTATCACTCAATAGCTTTAGGTTCAATGCCATAGGTGTGGTCATGGCCTTGTAGTTCATCATCCCAAACCTCTTCATGATATCTACTGCATACTTCCCTTGTCCGAGGGAGATTCCATCTGCATTCTATCACACTTCCATGCCTAGAAAATAATGCACCATACCCAAGCCCTTCATTTTGAAATCAACATCAAGATTTCTATTCATATCAATAATCAACCCATCCATACCTGTTACAAACACATCATCTACATACAGTAGAAGCATCACTGGGTTTCCATCTTCAACCTTGTAGTAAAGGTTGGAATCTTCTTTACTCTTGGTAAATCCTAAACTGGATAGAAAGATGTCAATTCTGCTATACCATGTCCTGAGTTCCTGTTTCAAACCATACAGGGATTTCTTCAATCTACACACATGATACTCCTTGTCATGTGTCTCAAAACCGAGTGGCTTCTCTACGTACACTTCCTCTTCCACTACACCATTCAAGAAAACAGTCTTGACATCCATTTGGTGTATCTTCCATTTCATCACTACATCCAGAGCAAGTACTGATATGATGGAAGTGTATTTGGCTATAGGTGCAAAGGTTTCTTCATAATCTATTCCTTCTTTTTGTGAGAATCCATGAGCCACAAATCTTGCAATATATTTCTCTATGCTACCATATGCAGCATGCTTGATCTTGTAGATCCATTTGGAAGTTACAACCGACTTCCCTTCTAGTCTTGGGACAACATTCCAAACATCGTTCTTCATGATCGATTGATACTCTTTGATCATAGCATCCTTCCACTCTTTCTGTTCTGCCGCTTCTTCATAATTGGAAGGTTCTTCATTGATAAAGTCACATAGTAAAGCTACATATCCAGAGCAAGATCTCATTCTCTTTCTTTCTCTGTGATTCTCTTCTGGAGCCCCATATCCTTCTACACCTTGGATAGCTTCTCGTACCGAAGCAGGATTCCTCTTGTGAGGATTCTCCTCTTGAGGTGGATCTACAGGTCTTTGTGGTTCTTCAAATTCTCGATCTTCTTCTTGAGTTTCTTCATTCATGGTTGTATCATGAATTCTGGGTGCTTCTACTTCTTTAGGTTGTTTAGCAGGTCTCTTTCTGGATTTTTTGTAAGCTATGTCTTCATCAAATGTTACATCCCTGCTGATGTCGATCTTCTTGAATCCTAGGAAATATATTCTGTAAGACTTTGAGCTTTCAGAGTATCCCACAAATATACCCTTCTTCCCTGAAGGATCTAACTTTGTCCTCTCTTATTTCAGAATGTGTATGTACACTGGACAACCAAATATTCTAATATGGTTGACTTCTGGTTTCTTGCCAAAGAAGACTTCTTCAGGAGTCTTGTTCTTGAGTACTCTGTGTGGAGTATGGTTTTGTACATACACCATTGTTCTGGTAGCCTCTGCCCATAGATGCATGGGAAGATCTTGATCATGAAGCATTGCTCTTGGAGCTTCCATGATAGTTCTATTCTTCCTTTCTCCAACCCCACTCTGTTGTGGATTATATGGAGTGGATGACTCCCTCTTAATCCCTGATTCTTTGCATAAGTCTTTGAATTCATTTGATGTGAATTCTCCGCCATTATCTGATCGAAAGGTCTTGATCTTCTTTTCTGTGTGGTTCTCGATCAAGGCTTTGAATTCTTTGAACTTGCTGAAAACTTCATCTTTGTTCTTCATGAAGTAAATCCATGTCTTCCTAGAAAATTCATCAGGGAAAGAAACATAGTATACATATCGGCTTAGAGAACTTGATGACATTGGTCCGCATACATCGGAGTGGATGATTTCCAAGATTCCTTTTTCTTTGATTTTGCTACTTGGAAATGTCTTCTTTGTATTATTTTCTTTCGCACATCCTTTGTAGACCCCTTTATGTTTTTCTTGAATTTCTGGAAGACCTTCAACAACTTTGCTTGCAAGTGGTAGTGCTCTGTAGTGCACATGTGCAAGCCTTCTATGCCAAATTTCATTTGGCTCTACTATGTCATGGACCAATGCTTGTTCTGGATGGCCCTTCAATTTGTATAATCCTCCTTCTTTTTCTCCAATCACTATTGCATCGTCAATAGTTTTCCTCTTGGCCACATGAGGACTTGGCCATCTACAAATACAACCCTCATGCATTTTGCATCCAGTGCCGATATGGATAGAATATTCTTCTTTAGTCCTGGTACAAACAAGACATCCTTCATTTTCATAGACTTTCTAGAGTCTAGCTTGTAGGGCGATTCACCACTACCTTTTATGGGATATTGGTAGTCATCCCCAAGTTTCACCTTATGGGGTGAATTATATTTGGATAGTTTCTCAAAGGATTCCTTGAAACCTGTCATGTGTTTGGAATCCCCACTATCAATAAGCTAATCTTTTCTTCCATGAGTGACAGTTCCCATGAGAGCGGAGATCAGAACATATTCATCTTCACTTGAAGAGTCTTCACTTTCTTGTTTTACTCTCTTCCTGGGAGGATCATCATCCTCAGCAGTGTGATCATGATTTCTTCTTTTGGATTTCCTCTTCTTCTTGGATCCATTCTTATTCATGGGATAGTTTCTACCATAGTGTCCTATTTCATCGCATGTATAACATCTGAGTTTATATGAACCATTCTAATGAGGATGCTTACCTTGGTGATGATGCTTTTCCTTCTTCCTTTCTTGGAGTGTACTATGAGAGCTTGATCTTCACTTCACATATTTTCTTCTCGAGCTGCTATTCGAGCTTCTTCTTGTGAAAATTCTTCCCACAGTCTACTGAACTTGACTAACTTCTTCCTAGCACAGATTCCTTGGATGAAAGAATCCCATGACCTAGGGAGGCCATTCAAAGTTGTCATCACAATTTTTGCATTCTCCACTTCTTCATCTACTACTTCTAGCTGTTCTTTGATTTGGGAGACCCTCGTGAAGTATGACTAGATGGTCTCCTCATTTTGGATCTTTACATTCTTCAACTGGTTCCTTAGAGTCATCTTTTGATCGATGTCCTTCCCTTCAAACAGTTTGGTTAGGGCATCAAACATAGCTTTAGGTGTCTTAAGGGAGGACACCTGTGGTATGAGGTGATCCTTGATAGAATCAACAATGATCCTCTTTTCCATAACCAACTTCTTCTTATGTAAGGGCTTGGCCTGATCTCCCTCTAGAACTGGAACCTCATCACTAATATAGGAGTCTAACTCATTTTCTTCCACAACCAAGGAGATCCTATACTTCCAGGCTCAGAAGATATCATCTCCCTCAATATTTTCATCAAGCTTGGTATGATGAGACATCTTAACTGAGAACCTCAAATGGAAATACAAAAGATTTAAATCTTACCAGGTCAAGATGTAAGATCTGGATTTGGAGCTGAAATCCCGCAGTGCTGGTTCAGGAGCAAATTACGGTTTTGCTTTTACTGTCCAACCAAATGCTTTGAATTTGATCCCTAACTTTGATTTTGGGGAGGAGATCAATCCAGGCCTGGGCTCTGTTACCAATTAAGTTGTACTTAGTGGTTTTTCATCAAGTGATCCTGGTGAACCAGACAAGGATAACTTGTTCGGACTTTAGAAGACCTTTGGAAGTACTTATGGGAAGTGCCTGTTGTACTATATCACATGTTCATACCCCATGGGGGAATTGTACCTAAATTTTCTAGCATGACAGTGTCTGTAAAAGACTCAGTCTCTTAGACTTTATTTGTCAATCCAATCAGCCTAGGGTGTTTTTTCCCTTGGTTATTATTGGTTGTTGAATAAACGACTGATAATTTCTGAGTTTTTCACTCCATACCTCCAAATTTGGGGTGGTCGGCTTGGCATTTAGGCCTATTGAGGTTATTAGAGTCTATGTGTCAATATATAAACATGCTAGACATCATGGTGGAGTCATATGAACATGTCTAAGTCCCCTTAGGTTTTTTCAATTTTTCAATTTTTTAGTTTTTTCAGTTTTTTTTATTAAAATTTAATTTTTCCAAAACTTAGGCTAGTTTTTAATAGTTTAATTGGAAAAATTGATTTTGTAATAAAAGTGGGCCAAATAATCAGTTTCAGCCATGTAGGTGCTCATTTTCAAGCTAAGAGCACTATGTAAACCCATGGACCCACTATTTCCCAGTTTTGAGTGATTTCCCATCACTCAGGTCAAAAAGCCCCAAAAAATCATTTATTGATTATTTTAATTAATAAATTGATGAATAATGGAGCAAATCCAAAATCATAGATCAGTGCATTCTCAACCGACTAGATTGAAATCAGTCAGATCTGAACCAGATTGATTGGATCTGACAGATCCATGACTAAAGGAGGTGATCAAATCAGATCCAGAGTTGATCTTCAGCATCCTTTATGGGGAATTTCACCCTCCCTCTCTCCTCCACACGTTTTGGCTCATATGGATGAGTTTTGGTGGATGCTTCAGTCAACAAGTTGACGTGTCAATCAGATCAACCCCCGATTGACATTTTCACTTAGTGACACTCATATATGGCTTAGTTAGACACAGATCAGGCATTGATGGACTCTCCTTCAGTTACATTGGTTTGTCTCCTTGGGATTTGCACCCCCCCTAGGCTGGATCTCCTGTTTTCTATTTAAATAAAGCACAGGCTGCCTCTTCCAAGCTTGTTAGAACTGGGATTGAGGTGCTGCTTCTATTGTACTGTTGTTATTGTTCATTTGAAATAAAAGAAGCTTTGGAGGCAAGACGGTGTTGTGCCATTGTATGTGTGGATGATCATTGGCATTGTTTTACTGAGGTAACCTGTATCTGTGTTCATGATTTGCTAATTGCTTGTAGATCCATTGTTAAGATTGATAATAAGCTTATTGTAATCTTGATAGGAAAGGTTCTTTTCAATAAGTTTATTGGCCATCTCTTTCCTTTGATGCATGTTTAGAGATCTAGATTCAGCATGTTCTATAAGCTTATATGCATGTTATTATGAATCTCTATGTATGTACTAATCGGATCTCACAAGTTTTTTGGCAAGTTTTTTTTATTTCAGCTGAGCTGCAGGTTCCTAGATTGGAGAGGATGCTGATCTATTTTGATTCTTCACTAGTCTCTCCAAAACCTTCCAAAGGCATAGTCCCTCGACATTCCACCTGAAAGCTCCACTGTGGATCTTCAAGGCTACCAACATTTCTCTCCTCCTCTTCCTCCCTCAAAATCAAATCTTTTACCCAGTTACTTTGTTCATAGCTTTGATATTGTTTATATCTATCATCTTAAAATTAAATTTAACATAAATCTATCTTCTCAAATCCCATAGTCTAGATCTTGCTATTAAAAGGTTTCATAAGCATTCTAGATCTAGCTTTAGGGAAATTGTCCTTTTTTGCATGTAATTTTAAAGAAAATTTGTAACTTGCATGCATTAGATTTATGTTTTCTGTTATAAAGATAAATATAGCAATCACTGCACATAATATTGGCTGCCTAAAAGGCAAGCCAAGATCCCAGGGAAATCTTGCTTTCCTTGGTTCCTTTTTTACCTTTTTTTAACTAGTTTTTACTTGGCATTTTTTGGTTAAACGTAAGCTGACCCAAAGGTACTTTCAAAGTGATTTTGGGCATATTTCAACATAATAATATTGCTGGTTTTTATCAGGCATAACATAAAAGAGAAGGATACTCTACCAAATTTCCAACTCTTGGACGAATCGGAGCTTCCCAGAAGCTTCCCCCACCACCTTGTTTAATTCTAGCTTGTTACAAGCTTGTTGTAAGCCTTTGGATCCCAGATAACAAGCACCAAAGTGCATCAATTATAATTTTTTGATATTGTAAATTGCTGCTAATAAAAATAAAAGGTCCTTTCGAATAGGCTCTTTCGAGCCTATTCACCATCCCCCATGGGGGGATTTGGGTCGGTGTCAATTTTTTACTTTTTTGTTCATATATTTTCAAACTAGCGTAGCTCTAATCTGCAGGGTAGTATACTTTGATACATTATCAATTTCATATTCCATATTTGATATTTCAAATTAATCTTAGTACTTACCCCATGACTTCCCAATTGACCCGGAAGGGGAAAGAGATGCGTGGTAGGACTAATTAGAAAATCGGAATTGTGTATCTATGTTTTCCTTTTCATCATTTGTTTCTTTAGCTATTATAAAATTAACCCCTCCTTGATTCCTTGATTGATATCCACTTGGATCAAAAGAGGTTCCTGGAGGGTTTTCTTTTTAACAAGAACACCCTTTTTAAAATTTACTAAAATTGACAAGACTCCGGTGTGTATGCTCTACACTTGGCTACGATTCGTCTGATAAGTCAAGCTATATCAAAAGAATTTGAGTGACTAGAATAATTAGGACTCACTCTCCCAAATTAACAAACCATCAGGTGAAATCCAACACCTAGATCAAACCATTACGGTGGAAAAATACCCAAAGGAAGCGGAAACTTCTGAAAAGTGACCTCGGGGTGCCGATCTCTGTCACACCCTAACGGGTGTGTTATGAACAATAGCCCCAGAGACTCCATTCAGCCCACATATTCCTTGCGGGTAACCATGAAGGTTTAGTTTTGGACATACTCCAAGTACTCTCGGGTATATCTAGAGTCCACCCCTTCGCCTAATTTTAATCAACTCACACCTCACATTAACTTAAAATGTACCAAGAGGCAATTGTAAAACATTTACTCCAAGCACATCCAAGTACATTGATTTTATTTTGAATTTATTCTAAGGAACTGGTTATTTTCTTGATATATATATATTGTGTCTCAGCATTGTGCTTTCGTGCGCTCATTTTAGTATCTTGTCATCTTTGATCGTTTCTGGTTAAATTTCAAACTCCTAAGTAACTCATTCAGTTTAACATCACCATACTAAGTAATTAGCCTTAGTAACTTAATAGGGCCAACCCCCCTTGGCTTCGTTAGGAGTCAAGCCTAAACGGAGGAGTCAAGAACAAGGTGACAGCCTTGACTCGAGACTTGCCCCTAAGGACACACCGAGTGGCTTGAATATTTCTGCCACGTGACCCAGGTGTGTGAAAGGTGGCAACACTTTTTGGCGCCATTGCCAGGGATAAATCTTTTTATTCTCGAGTACGACTTTTGTTTTATTCCTTTTTTTTTTGATTTGTTTGATGAATGCTTAGAGTAGATATTTAATTTTCATCTGGTGACTCCACTCACCTTTTTTCCAATTTTATTTTTACAAAGAAAAGCAAAAAATCATTTTTGTGAAAAGATTTATAAATGCTTATTTTTCTTTTTCACATGGTGACTCCATTGAAGGGATAAAACCTTGTTATCTCATAAACTTGTGAAGTTTTGTCGTGTGTAGATGAGCCCATGCGACATGTTAAAACCTTTAAAGCTCATCACTTGACAGCTCCACCTTTTCAGTACAAGGTTTAACAGTTATATCAAATGCATACTATTAATTTTTGATATGGATGAATTAAAGGAGAAGTATGGTGCCCAGTTAACCGGAATGTTTCAGCCTATCTTTTTCTCAAACATCTCAATTTTTCCTAACTGTTGTAATGGTTTTGGGGATGCATATAACCGGCTTCCGACGTTTCATGGAAATTATGGTGATTCGACAATCTGGCATGTCAAATCTTTCCTTCAGTTGATTGCTGACTTCAATATTCTTCATGAAGACAATATGATGGAAATGTTTGCTAGTACTTTTTGGGGTGAGGCCTATTGTTGGTTCCATCAAGGCCTTCCTAAGAAATGTATAACTTCTTTTCCAAGCTTCCTTTGGATGTTTTTAGAGTAGTGGCATGATGGTAGGGGTAGTATGAATGGTTTAAAAAAGTTCCTTGAAAAGATCTATACCTTCTACCTATCTGGGACAAAGTATCACACCGAAAAAATTGATGGACCTTTTTCCATGATACAAAGTATTGAAGACTTGGAATCACTTCTTGAACATTTAAGTGAAGAGGAGGTTCATGATACTCCCATCAAAAAGCATCCTAGTAGTTATTTAAGAAAGGAAGCAATTAAGCATCTTCTTAAAGAATATGAGGTATCTCCCAATAGACAACAAGATTCTGAGGAAGGGAAAATCCAAGATGATCCTATTGAAGAGCTTCAGGAGGAGCCCATGATGGAACACATTGTTGAAGACTCTCTTCATGTCACCATAGCTGAAAACATTGAAGATTTGAGGTATTCTCAAGTGTGTTGCAATGCTGATATTTTTCCAGAAATCCCTCTAGAGAAATCCACTGAGCAACAGATACCAAGTGATCCCATTGAATATGTCCAAAAGGTCTCCTTGATTGAAGATCCTTTTCATGATAGCATAACAGAAGCCTATAAAGAAACTTATGATAAGATCAGTATGGTGTGTGATAACACTAGACCTTGTTCTCCACATGTTGATGAAGGTTTGGAAAGTTTATTGCCTTGTAACATTTTATTTGAAGAAGATTGTTATGAATACAAGGAAGACATGGATAAGCAGGAGCATGATGCCATGGATGAAGAGTCCCCAACATATGACATGGAAGGGAGTGATGACTATTGGAATTTCATAGATAATCCAAATTGTGAAAATCTTATGGAGAATCCCATCCAAGATATGTCCAACAAGGGGAGTGTCTTTTCAAAAATTTGTGGAAGTCCAATCTATGATACGTCCATAGAGGGGAGCATGGATCTGGATGTCTGGGAAAACCTTAGCATGGAAGAGGAGCATTCAGAATTTTCACGTGATCATTCAGAGTCATACCATGTAGAGTTGCACAAGGGTATCAGTAATGAAGACATTGAGAAACAATATTGTGAAAAGTCAGATGTGATGCAGTCAGTGGAATATCAGTCTCAACCATATTTTTCACATATAGAGGTTCCTTATGATTTGGAGCTACTTGGGGCTTGTGCAACTATTTATCATTTGATAAGCCCCGGTGATCAGTATGATGATGTAGTCAGCCATCTTCATCATACTGATTGGTATATCAGTCCTATCCAGTCATGGATAAAAGCAGCCTGCATGAGCACATACAAGTTGGGGAATAATTTTTATGACATTATTCGTGCCTATGATCTCCCATCCATCCCACCCATTTTGAATCATCACGCAGGTTTGCATTTTCTAAATAAGGTATCCTTACTTTGGCTGGTAATGAAAGACAAGGAAATTTTTTTTTATGTTAATAAAATACTTAGGTGGTTACATTGGAGTTTTGACTACACCTAAGCTGGTTATATCATGCTTAGAGTAGGAAAATAAGCTCCTAAAAGACAACATTTACTTTCTGCATTTCTATTTTATACTTAGCTATAATAAAACTTTGCTTCTTTTAGTTAGTTACATTTATTTTGTTTAAATAAATCAGCTTAATGGTTCATTTGGTTTTTTATAAAACTTGTGCTACTGAGGTTTTTTTTGTCAACTTGAGATGTTTTTACAGGGTATATAAACCAGATATTTTGGTGTTCTCATAACCTCTCCTTGCCTTAAAGACCAGATCGAGCACACATCCCACAGTTGGAGCCAGAATGTTACCACTTAAGTTGTACTTAGTGGTTTTTCATCAAGCGATCCTGGTGAATCGGACAAGGATAACTTGTTCGGACTTCAGAAGACCTTTGGAAGTACTTCTGGGAAGTTCTTGTTGTACTATATCACATGTTCATACCCCATGGGGGAATTGTAATAAATGTTCTAACATGATAGTGTATGTAAAAGACTTGGTCTCTTAGACTTTATTTGTCAATCCGATCAGCCCAGGGTGTTTTTTCCCTTGGTTATTATTGGTTGTTGAATAAACGACTGATAATTTCTAAGTTTTTCACTCCATACCTCCAAATTTGGGGTGGTCGGCTTGGAATTTAGGCCTATTGAGGTTATTAGAGTCTATGTGTCAATATATAAACATGCTAGACATCATGGTGGAGTCATATGAACATGTCTAAGTCCCCCTAGGATTTTTCAATTTTTCAATTTTTAGTTTTTTCGGTGTTTTTTATTAAAATTTAATTTTTCCAAAACTTAGGCTATTTTTTAATAGTTTAATTGGAAAAATTGTTTTTGTAATAAAAGTGGGACACATAATTAGTTTCAGTCATGTAGGTGCTCATTTTCAAGCTAAGAGCACTATGTAAACCCATGGACCCACTATTTCCTAGTTTTGAGTGATTTTCCATCACTCAGGTCAGAAAGCCCCAAAAAATCATTTATTGATTATTTTAATTAATAAATTGATGAATAATGGAGCAAATCCAGAATCATAGATCCGTGGATTCTCAGCCGATTTGATTGAAATCAGTCAGATCTTAACCAAATTGACTGGATCTAATGAATCCTTGACTGAAGGAGGTGATCAAATCAGATCCAGAGTTGATCTTCAGCATCCTTTACAGGGAATTTCACCCTCCCTCTCTCCTCCACACGTTTTGGCTCATCTGGATGAGTTTTGGTGGATGCTTCAATCAACAGGTTGACGTGTCAATCAGATCAACCCCCCGATTGACATTTACACTCAGTGAGACTCAGATCTGGCTCAGTTAGACATAGATCGGGCATTGATGGACTCTCATTTAGCTACAGTGGTTTGTCTCCTTGGGATTTGCACCCCCCCTGTGCTGGATCTCCTATTTTCTGTTTAAATAAAGCACAAGCTACCTCTTCCAAGCTAGTTAGAACTAGGATTGAGGTGCTGCTGCTATTGTATGGTTTCTATTGTTCATTTGAAATAAATAGAATCTTTGGAGGCAAGACGATGATGTGCCATTGTATGTGTGGATGATCATTGCCATTGTTTTACTGAGGTAACCTGTATCTGTGTTCATGATTTGCTAATTGCTTGTAGATCCGTTGTTAAGATTGATAATAATATTATTATAATATTTGTAGGAAAGGTGCTTTTCAATAAGTTTATTGTCCATCTCTTTCCTTTGATGCATTTTTAGAGATCTAGATTCAGCATGTTCTATAATCTTATATGCATGTTATTCTAAATCTCTGTGTATGTACTAATCGGATCTCACAAGTTTTTCGGCAAGTTTTTTGATTTCAGCTGAGCTGCAGGTTCCTAGATTGGAGAGGATGCCGATCTAGTTTTCTTCTTCACTCTCTCCAAAACCTTCCAAAGGCATATTCCCTCGACATTCCACCTAAAAACTCCACTGTGGATCTTCAAGGCTACCAACATTTCTCTCCTCCTCTTCCTCCCTCAAAATCAACTCTTTTACCTAGTTACTTTGTTCATAGCTTTGATATTGTTTAGATCTATCATCTTAAAAGTAAATTTAACTTATATCTATCTTCTCAAAGCCCATAGTCTATATCTTTCTCTTAAAAGTTTTCATAAGCATTCTAGATCTAGCTTTAGGGAAATCGTCCTTTTTTGCATGTAATTTTAAAGAAAATTTGTAGCTTGCATGCATTAGATTTCTGTTTGCTGTTATAAAGATAAATCTAGCAATCAGTGCACATAATACTGGCTGCCTAAAAGGCAAGCCAATATCCCAAGGAAAGCTTGCTTTCCTTGGTTCCTTTTTTACCTTTTTTTAATTAGTTTTTACTTAGCATTTTTTGGTTAAAAGTAAGCTAACCCAAAGGTACTTTCAGAGTGCTTTTGGGAATCTTTCAGTATAATAATATTGCTTGTTTTTATCAGGCATAACATAAAAGAGAAGGAGACTCTACCAAATTTCCAACTCTTGGACGAATCGGAGCTTCCCGGAAGCTTCCCCCACCACCTTGTTTAATTCTAGCTTGTTACAAGCTTGTTGTAAGCCTTTGGATCCCAGATAACAAGGACCAAAGTGCATCAAATATAATTTGATGATATTGTAAATCACTGCTAATAAAAAGAAAATTTCCTTTCGAATAGGCTCTTTCAAGCCTATTCACCATCCCCCCTGGGGGGATTTGCGTCGGTGTCAATTTTTTACTTTTTTGTTGATATATTTTCAAACTAGAATAGCTATAACATGGAGGGTAGTATAATTTTATACATTATCAATTTCATATTCCATATTTGATATTTCAAAGTAATCTTAATACTTACCCCACGACTTCCCGATTGACCTGGAAGGGGAAAGAGATGCATGGTAGGACTAATTAGAAAACCAGAATTGTGTATCTGTGTTTTCCTTTTCATCATTTGTTTCTTCATATATTATAAAATTAACCCCTCGTTGATTCCACAATTGAGATCCACTTGGATTGAAATAAGTTCCTTGAGGGTTTTCTTTTTAACAAGAACACCCTTTTTAAAAATTACTAAAATTGACAAGACTCCGGTGTGTATGCTTTGCACTTGGCTGTGGCTCATCCAATCAATCAATCTATATCAAAAGCATTTGAGTGACTAGAATAATTAGGAATCACTCTCCCAAATTGACAAACCATCAGGTGAAAATCCAACACCTAGATCAAACCATTACGGTGGCAAAATACCAAAAGGAAGCGAGAACTTCTAAAAAGTGAAATCGGGGTGCCGATCTCTGTCACACCCTAACAGGTGCATTATGAACAATAGCCCTAGAGACTCCATTCAGCCCACATATTCCTTGCGGGTAGCCATGAAGGTTTAGTTTTGGACATACTCCAAGTACTCTCGGGTGTATCTAGAGTCCACCCCTTTGCCTAATTTTAATCAACTCACACCTCACATTAACTTAAAATGTACCAAGAGGCAATTGCAAAACATTTACTCCAAGCACATGCAAGTACATTGATTTTATTTTGACTCCATTATAAGGAACTGGTTATTTTCTTGCTATATATATATATATATATATATATATATATAGTCTCAGCATTGTGCTTTCATGCGCTCATTTTTGTATCTTGTCATCTTTGATCGTTTATGGTTAAATTTCAAACTCCTAAGTAACTCATTTAGTTTAACATCACCATACTAAGTAATTAGCCTTAGTAACTTAATAGGGCCTAGCCCTCTGGGCTTTGTTAGGAGTTGAGCCTAAACGGAGGAGTCAAGAACAAGGTGACAACCTTGACTTGAGACTTGTCCCCAAGGACACACCAAGTGGCTTGAAGATTTCTACCAGGTGACCCAGGTGTGTGAAAGGCGGCAACGGGCTCACTGAAAAATTCCAATTCTGTGAAAAGCTATAATTTTCGGTAACAGTGTCGGGTCCAAAACAGAAAAACCTCAGAATTGGATTCTGTTTCGATAGAAAGATGTGCCCTAGGGAGGAGAGTTATTCCACCCTACTTTTTCTGAAAATTTGTGGAGAGAGATCCATAAAATAGGAAGCCCTAGTTCCTGCAACTGCACAATGTCTTCTTCTCGGGTTAGCTCTGATACCATGTTAGAATTTTAACACTAAGCCAGCATATCATTAGGATAACTAAGAGAACAACAAGCACAAAAATAAAACACAAGAGGCAATGAACACAGTGTTTTTCCTTAGGGAAACCATAAATGGAGAAAACCCTGCAACTTCCTCGGAGATAGAATCAACACCAAAAGTGAAACCTAAAAATAGTAAGATGATCTCTCGGCAGTAGTAACCTCTTTCTTCCTTGCCCCATTGTCTTTCTCTTCCTTAGCTATGTGCTACAACTAAGTGTGAGTGAGTGTGTGATCAATAGAGAGGCTAGCTCTCTATTTATACTAATTCTTGACTTGACTAAACCCAACTAGGGTCAACTTCACTATGTGAGTCTAATAACCCTAGTGCACTGGAGCTTTGGGGACTTTAACCCTTAGACAATAGGAGGGTTACCCACCTTGACTTGACATGACTTGCTTACATTATAGAAAATCCCGATAGGAACCTCAAGGTATGACATGACTCAAGTGTATTACAAATACATCCCAGAATAAACATTGGGTTACAATACATAAGAAATACAAGTGAATACATTCTGAAGTTACAATTGCATAAAAAATGTACATACCTAAGAGAGAGAGAGAGATAGGTATATGTAGGGAGGAGTTAGAAAAATACAGAACTCAAGGTATTAATCAAATAACCTAGAAATGAGGATGAATTTTCAATTCCATTGCTGCAATAAATGACAGTCTTTTAGGACAGTCATACATCAAGCAAATAGAAGCTCCTTTTAAATGTGAATAGACAACCTTAACCCATAATCTAGCTCTCCCATCATACTTTGGAATACTTCCATACATAGTAGAAACATCAAGTAGGCTGAAAAGGAGCACATAAGAATAAAGGTAAGTCATCATGAAAAAAGTGTCAAGGTACCACACTAGGAGACAAAGGCACTAGCATAAGGACCAACAAGGTTCAACACAAGATCAAGGTGAACAAGAGTGGTCATAACAAAGTGGGAAGACAACCTTTTCACCCAAACAACCAAGGTTATACCATCAAGATGGGGAAATAACCCTTTTACCCACAAGACCAAGGTGCACAATCAAGGTGGGGAAACAACCATTTTACCCACAAGACCAAGGGTCAAAATTTTATCTTCTCTCTCAAGGTATATAGTCCATAGGTGTTCCATACAATAACTCTAAGTTTTATCATCACCACATAAGGAAGTTCCAAATTGGATAATAGTATTTTCAGATGCACTAGTTGGGTCCTTTCCAAGCTATGAACTATTGAAATTTGGGTTAGGTTAGGGTTTGGAGCACAAAAATTAAAAATTTTGCACTTCAATTAATAAATTTATAAAACAATACTAGAAAAAAATAGCACAACTATGACAATGAAAGATAAAGTAAAAACATAATTTTCATTTCTTTCAACTTAACACTCCCAAAGGTCCATGTGTTAAGGTTGAAGCATCCAAGGAAAATAAATAAAAATAGTAGTAATAAATTAATGAACAAGTTAAACTCGCATATTTAAAGGAGAAAACAATGTGGTTTAGACCTTCCTTATAATCAGATATATAGTATGATCATAATTTGTCTCTTAGGAGACAAGTCAGTAACGAAACAATGGAAATACATGAGAGAGAGATACACAGGTATCTATAGGGAAGAGTTACACAAATACAGAGCTCAAGGTATTAATCAAAACTATCTAGAAATGAGGATGAACTTTCAATCCCATTTTTGCAATAAATTATAGTCTTTTAGGACAATCATACATCAAGCAAATAGAAGCTCCTTTCAAATGTGCAGAGGAAGCCTTAACCCGTACGCTAGCATGCCCATCAGACTATGGCACACTTCCATACACAATAGTATCCTCAAGGGGGCTGAAAAGTAGAACATAACAATGAAGGTAAGTCATCATGACAAAATGGTCAATGTATCACACTAGGAGAGGGAGGTGCTAGCGTAAGGACCAACTAGGTTCAACAAAAGATCATAGTTCAACAAAAGTGGTGATAGGAAAGTGGGAATACAACTCTTCCATCCACAAGACCAAGGTGTACCATCAAGGTGGGAAATAACCCTTTTACTCACAAGACCAAGGTGTATAATCAAGGTGGGGAAACAACCCTTTTACCCACATGACCAAGGGTCAAAATTTTATCTTCTCTGTCATGGTATATAGTCCATAGGTGTTCTATACAATAACTATAAGTTTTATCATCTATGTATAAGGAAATTCCAAACTAGATAACTTGTATTCCTGCACATGAAATAAAAATATAAATTGACAAAATGAAAAAAGAATTTGTTATCACATACAAGTTGATTCAACAATTTTGTAATAATTTTAGTTGTACAAAATATATATGCTATGCATAACACTCTGAAAGACAGAAGTGAAGCAACTATGAAACACTTCGATTGACTAAAATACAACATATATATTAGATAACACCAATAAAGTAATCACTTTCAAACCAACATATAAAATAAGGACAATATATGAAGTTACACAACATCGTTCAACACTCTTGTATAAGAAAACCAATAAAATTATACTGCCTAGACAAGGGGTACTCCTATACAAAGATTCAAGTACTAGTCAATACTCTCAACAACATGAACTTCAAGAACATCAATATTTACAACAAGAACATAAAATTCATCTAGTTTTATTACTTTTCAAAATACTTATTCAGCCACCAAATGAAACTCCTTTCCTTCTACTTCAAACCAATACATCCATCTATTTTATCTTCATATGGAAGTGGGATGTTACTTGTGACATTGATGACATTGACATTTTCATCTTCAGGACCAAGTGCCACTCCATGGATCACATAAAGTGAATGAATTCATCCAATGTTGGCAATAAAACCATCATATGGATCCAATATTTTAACTTTTTCACCTTCATGGAGTACTTCATGCCATGCTAGAATTATTGAGAACTATAAAAAATAAAACAATATACCAATTAAACCATATTCTAAGGTATAAGGCTTTTAGATATCTACAGAAACTACTACTTATTTAGTACATACCTTTGGTTCTTTCAATATTGGATCTTTTGGGTATTACAATACCTTTGAGTCTTTCAATATCTACAGAAACTGCCACTTATTTAGTACATACTTTTAGTTAAGTATAAATGAATGTAGAGTGTCAACAGGCACTTGATACTCTGAAGGGGAAATTGGTAACTTCCCTAATTTTCATCTCTACTAACTGGACCCTATTTCTCATCTCTCCTAACTTAATGTGCATAGTTCATGTGCATGTAGATCCGTCAGCAATTGCATTGGAATTCTTCCTAGCCTATCCTAGGGAAGGAGACATTTATCATTCCATTTACTTCACAAGCATAAAGCTATCTACAATAGAGAATAATTATACCATGATTGAGCACGAAGACTTGGAAATGGTATATGCATTACAAAAGTACTAACTTGTTGGAGAGCTCCTTCAATTTTTTTACAGACCACTCTGCTTTAAGATACATGGTCAACAAGCCAATGTTGGGGGGGCACATTTGTTGATCATTTCTCAAGTTTCAAGTTTTTGAATTTGAAGTTTTTTGTCAATCCTGGAAAGCACAATCTTGGTCTATATCATTTATCAAGGCTTGGATTTGGTTAGGAAGGAGAAAGTATGGATAATGACTTGTAAGATTCCTATTGTTTCATATCGAGGCCTTATTATACCAGTTCAATGAGATACCAACATTTATGGCTTCTAGTCATGCATCATAGGATTATACAGTTGTACAATGCATACAATTGATAATGTCTAGTGAATATTTTAGTTGATAGCAGACAATCTATACAATATGGTAGGTGATCGTATACTTCGCAAGTGTGTCCTGAAACATGAATTATTTCTTATCTTGTGGGAATAACATGAAGGCATTATGGGAGGGCACTATATAGGGAATGATATTACACACAAGGTGTTGCACACAAGAATTGGGTGGCCTTCATTGTTTCAAGAAGCTAAAATGTACTACCAACAATGTAATGTTTTCTAGTGAGTGGGAAAACTATCGAGTAGGGACAAGATGCTTCCTTTTCTTGTCATTATTCTTGAGCCATTCAAGAAATGGGATATTAATTGTGTGGGTCGGATCAACCCACCAACACACAACACCAACACATGATATATCATTATTGTGACAAAGGACCTAACAATATGGTATTACCTTTGCATATTCATGGCCATCTTTTGGTTCTTTCAATATTGTTGCACCGCCCAGAATTACAATTTTTTTTATGACTGACAAACATTTCCGTTAAAAAAAGAGGCTTCTTAAGTGAAGCGAAATGGATTAAAAAAATCAATAGATTAAGATTTCAAGTGAAGAAATGGTTGCAAGGGAATGATAATTATCTTTCCTCATTTGAATAAATAGGAAATCCCTTATTTAATTTGAATAAAGGAACAAGAAGTTCAATGGAGGAGGTTGTGGTCAACATCTTCTCTGACAACCCATTTATAGAACGATCCATTGCATTGTTATAATCCTCACTATGGTTTTCAACAGTAGATGTGTCTCTTTCTTGGATTCTCTCAACTTCAACAGATGGCAAGGAATTATCTATTGGATTTTTTAACATTAATCTTTTTTAGAATTTTCTATGTCTTCCATATATTGAGCCATTTCATTGAAATTGGATTCTCTATTAGTTCCTTCAACCTACAAATAATTGTCAATGCAAAATGTATTGGAAATATTGACAAATCAAAAAGGTGAAACACAGTGTATACTATTTAGTAAAAAAACCATATACTTACACATATGTGTTATTTTTCTCTCAATCTACCCTGACCCAAAAACATATCGAGCATTCACAAGATATCTTCCTTTCTTCCCTCTTGCATGTTTTGCCAAAAATGATTAAGCACACATTCTTTCCTTTAACTCTTCCCACTATTTGGGAGTCAATATGCTCTCTTTGTCTTTTCCATCCAATATTAATTTCCTGCATTTATGCTTGAAATTATTCATCAAAATTCTCATTCTATAATTGTAATATTTAATAGAAATCCTACCACCACCAATCTGAAAAAAAATTTCCATTTGTTGGATCACTGGATCAACATTTATTGGATATTGATCTACAAAGTTGGATTAAGTAACATCCAAATGATTCCTTATTCTCATGCCCACCTCTGTGGACCAACTTGAAGCTTTTGGTCCAGTAGGCTAGCCATCTTTTACCTCAACCACGTAAGACTTATTCCCTTCTTATTTTCTTTATTTTTCTTCCCTTTGTGTGATCCTATACAAGCCTTGAATAATTATGCGTCTTTTGATGAAAGTTGATGGATCTTCATAACCAATTTTGGGTGTTGAAAAACCACTCATATATGTGGATATACCAGGTTCAAATCCTAGCACATTCCTTGGAGGATATGTAGTTGGTGTTTTTTCTAAGGTGGAAGGATGAATTGGTTCCTCATAATTGGCCACAACAAGTGTGGCACTTGTTATATCACCAATCTACTCTACAAGTGTGGCACTAGTTAGATCATGAATCTCCTCAATAGGTGTGGCACTTTCTAGGTCACCAATACCCTCATCTATGACTTCAAATATTTTCTTTAATTTTAAATAAAGCTCTCGCAAGCCTGATTGTCCAGAATATGCCATTTTTTCAAAAACATATTGGACATGATCACCTGATATATGAATTATTTGATCATTAGTATCATTAGATTCATCTCACTATATTGATCTACCAAGGCGTTGACTTCTATGAGATGGTAGTGATTTTTCTTTGCTTTCCTTTTGTTTCTAATGATAAGTTTTTGTAGAATCCAGCTTTCCCTTGTAAAGCAAAAAAATTACCGATTAGAATCAAAATCATAGATGGCTTACATCATGAAATAGCTTATATAAAAAATTCATGAAATATGCATAGAAATGAAAATGTATGACGGACAACTACTTACTTATTTACCAAACCAAGGTATGAAAAGTATTCTTATTTTCTTGTGATGCTCTCTTTACGAACACACTCGTATTCGATCACATTTTCATCTTTGTTGGGGTGACTTTTACATTTCAAACCGTTATTCTTCATATCATATATGTCCAAAATTTCTCTTAAAAAACATCATTAGTACATGTTCAAGCAAAGACTATAAAATATATAGATTCAATTGCTCATGACAACAGTAAACACTCAGTTCTAAAGTTAGAATTACAAGTTAATTCCAAGGATTCTTTACCAAAAAGTGGTAAAATATTTAAGATGAGCAATTTCAACCAAAGAGTCATTAGAATAAAATATTTAACATGCATAAATCAATACTAAAAACAACCCACATAGCTAAGAATCATAATTGTGTTTTGGAAACTCCTTATATAATTTCAATGCCTATGAGATGGAAACCATTGATCTCTGCCTCATAAAAACATCCAATGATGAGATTAATAGATTTGTTTTAATTTATATTGGATAGGGAGAACCAAGTAGTGTAATGAATATATTGTCTACATTAACTATTCCACTCGTATAACATGGACACTAACTATAGCCCATTGGAATCTGACATTAAATTTATTAAACAACATATGAAAACAAACACAAGCAATTAAACATTACACAACACTAAAAATAATTAGAACATGAAAAGAATAATCCACATATATCGTGTATGTAGAGATGCACACAATAAAAAATGAAAATGTTGCATATCCAATATCATTAAGGATAAATTCCATACAAATTTTAGTACAACCCTTTTTATAGCTAATACCAATGGTAAAACAATAAAATCCATTTACATAATGAATGTTTATTCTATAAAGTTAGGGTGACAAATCATCATCATGATCATTTGCATTGCCATCAATATCATATTCCTGATCACTCATGTATGCGTCTAATTAATCTTCTTCATCGTCCCCATACAATAGATTTTTCTGACCATGCATTACATTCTCTATATTAGACTCTTCATTGGGAAGAAATGCTTCCTCTTCAAATACTGTATGGCCATGTTTAGCTTCTTCTTCCAATGTTTCCTGTAAACTATTATACTTCCCATCAACCATTATATCAACACATTGCATGAATTTCCTTTCTGAAGGAGGCTCCATTTTAATGACATACGCCCATCCTAGGCTTGTTATATAATCAATTATAAATTCTTGGTTAATTTGAAGAGGGGAAACATACGAATCATCGGTCTTTTATAATATTTGACATGTATTTGCACATAAAAATCCATGCTCATCATGTTGTATTGAAAATGGTTTGATCCATTTACGATTTAATAATATAGAACTAGTTTCACCATAATCAAGTTGAATAATTTCTTGTATGAATCCAACATAGAAGTTCTTTTCAGTGTCGTGATGAAATTCAACAATAACAACACAATCACAGTTTTCCTCTCCTATGTCCTTTTGTTCCACTCTTAAATGAATACCATAGGCCCACATATCATTTGAACGAGAAGCATATATATGTAGAGGTAGTGAAAGAAAATTTTTCTTGATCGTTATATCTTGACCTTGTTGTTGTGCATCATTTATTGCATAATCAATCCAATCATCAAATTTTGGAAAAGTATAACCACCTCCAAATTCAAATAAAGAAGTCTATGTTTTTGAGATGGACACATCCCTATTTGAATATATGTTTTGTATTTTCTGCATAGAATATGAACATACATGATAGTAAGAATAATAATAATTTTTCTATCAGATGAAATAAAATAGATAAATTATAATGTAAAAAATATTTCACCTACACCACTTATCAAATGAGGATTTGTTTTGAAGAAATAAGCATGTATCAAAGTTCTTTCCTCATTTGATAGCTTGAAGCAATGTCCATTTCCTTCTAATACTTCACTTGAAACTCTCTCGTCTTCATCATAATCCCATACACGCCGAGGGACACTGCTAAAATACTTCATATATTATGTGTAAAATCCTATGGCCTCTTGCATTAAATATCCCTCACACAAGCTATCTTCTAGGTTTTCCTTATTACAAACAAAAGTTTTCATAACCTTCATATATTGTTCTATAGGACACATCCATCTTGTTCTTGTTGTGCCACAATTCTCTAGTTCATGTTCTATATGTATCATAAGATGCATAGAAATATTGAATATTGTTGGTGGAAATTATCGTTCCAATAAGCTAAGGAATTAAACAACCTCTTCCCTCAAATTATCAAAGTTTGAATGATCTAGCACATGCAAAATCATTCCCTACAATATTGGGACCAACCTTATAATTTCCAATATTCGTCCCTTTTTCAAACTTGATATGACCACAATAGGTAAAATATCCTCTATTATGACACGATGGTCATAGTTCTTGAGGCCTCTTAAGCTATTATTGTCAGTTTGTCTTCTAATATTACTACTTACATATCCAGTAGGAAAGCAAGTCTGAGACATCAACTTTAAGACCTGTGCATGTTATTCCTTTGTCCACACATAAGGAGAAATAGGATTTCTATATTTTCCATCACCACATTTTTCAACCCAAATATTTCGATGAATCTTTAATTCTTGAAGGTCTAGGCATGATGACACTGCATCACATGCACCAAAAAGAGTTTTTATAATAGAAAAGCTACGTTTTTTTTAGTATGCATAAAGTCAATAGTATGCCTAACGGTTATATGCTTAAAGTACATAAACTTTTATAATATGCACAATATTTTTACACCACTATCATTAAGTGGATCATTTTTACTACCACAAATTCCATCATCCTTAATAAACTGCATTCTTTTTTCTCCATTCTCAGTAATGTAATCACTTGTTATTTCCAATCGTGCTTCATAATTCTCTTCCTAACTATTGAAATGTGACTTTTGTCGATGATATGGATGCTCCATTTTAGGGTAGGAACAATGTCCACAATAAATGCACTTACACAAACTACTTGAGTTCCTCACAAAACCCTTAAAGATGCAATCCATACATCCATGGTATCAATGAACATTTAGACTAGTCAATGTTCCATATATAGTAAGATCATGTATCATAAAAAATAAAGAATTTCTTAAGGTGAATTGGATAGAATTACCATCCCTTAAAATTTGAATTGCTTCAATTCCTTTCCACAATTCTACTAGATCATCAAATAATGGCTCTAAATACATATCAATTGTATCTGAAGTCACACTTTTCTTTCCTGGTATAATTAATGACAGCATCAAGAAGAATGGTTTGGTTGCTAACCATGGAGGGAAGTTATAATTTATTGAAAACATTGTCCAAGTTGACCATTCAGTACTTTGATTTGAGAAAGGGTTCACACCATCTAGATCCAAACCGAGCCTCATATTATGTGGATATTGGGAGAAATCATGCCATTTGTTGTCAAATTATATCCACATATTAGAATCAGCCACAAATCGTTGTTTTCCACCAGTGCTCTTATTTTGGGCATGCCATTGCATAAAGCTCAGCAATTTCTCAACATCTATACAGTCTAAGCAATAATGGGATTTGTGGAAAGTGGCAAAGAACCTTTCTGAGATATAAATTTGATTTCAACCCTAGTTTTTACCTCCCTTCTTTACATTTTTGACATCCCATCTCAATTGAAATATTTTTGCGAAATAATACGCAACCATTCACACATGTGTGGTTGTTTTCATATCCTAATCCTAGTTTAGTGGATTGCGCTTTACATGCCATATGTTTTGTTGGAAATGTGGAGTTAGGTGGTAACAACTCATGTAAAAATTTCAATAACTTGTCAACACTCTCATTTGTCCAACCATGCAGTGTTTACAAGTTAAGAAATGCAAGGATTGTTATTTAATTAATGAACTTACAATTACGATACACAGGTTTTGAAGCATCCTCCATCAACTTCTTCCAATCATCCTTGAAGCCCTTATTTAACATTATATCAACTTAAATCCCTTGATATAAGGTTCCTACCTATCCATCTGTGTTTGTTGTCTCTTTGTTTATGTTTGGCACCTCTATGTCTCTCATGCTATGCAATTGTAACTTATATGGATAATAATTTTGAGGGAAAGGGATAATATCGATATGACCAAATTTTAGCATATGTTCATAAATCATTTATGTTTTCCTCATCTTCCCACCACAAAAATCATTACATATACATGCATATTTAACCAAGCTCTTTGCATCGACTATTCTCTCTTCGTAAGCATGGTATTCAATGATTGTCAAAATTGGGTGTCGACTCATCTTCAACTTTCTGCATTCAATTATGAAACTCTAACTTTCCACTCTTTTCATCTATCTTGTTTTTAATTTAAATGCATAAAAACCAATTCATAGAGAAAAAAAAGAAAAGGATCAACATTAATCATAAATCATTTTCAAAATTTTGATGCAACAATATAACAATCAGATCTAGATTTAGAGGGATTGAAGTGCATGCTCATAAGGGTGACGATTTGAAAGGTTATGTTTAGTAGGTGTGGCTGGTGTATTATGAAATCCATAACTACATAATTTTCCTTGATTTCTCACCAAACATACACTCAAAATTGAGGGAAAACAACAAAAGGACTTGGAGTTGTTCAATCCTTGGAATACATAGGGAACCTTCATTTCATCTTAATATGAATACCTACCCTGCTATTTAGAGAAGGTTGCTTGAGTTGTTATTGATACAATGAGAGATATAACCAAGAAATGTATGAGGTTTTCACATAAGTAACTAGGATTCCTATAGGTATTATTGAGGCACCAACTTCAAAATTCCATCTTCTCTTTGAAATGGGGTTTTCTATTTTTTATTCCTTTTCAAAATTAATATCCCCATGGATGATTTTTACATACACGTTCTTAAGTTCAACATTAAGAAGATCTTGATTTACTGGGGGTGATTAACATAAAGTATGAAAATAAATATAAATCCCATACTCATTAGATGTGTCTTGACCAAGGAAAAACAAAGAATCAAATAGGACATGGCTACAACCAATAAATTTGTTGAGGAAGCTAAGAAAAAAATTGTCAAGGAGATCCTACAATAAGCTTCTTAAAGGAAAATTGTCGAAGAAGAGGCAAAGTAGTATGCTACCAAACAATAGAAAATTGAATATGAGGCCAAGAAGCTAGTTGTTTTAAGGCAAAAAAATGAATAAGAGACCAAGCAACCAGCTCTAGGGAGTTAGAGATCCTGAGAGGAGGCCGAGTGACAAATGGTACAATTTGATACTGCTGATATTTTATAAGTCTGCTAGAATTTTAAAAGAACACTGCCACTTCTATCAAACTAAATACATATAAAAAATTTAACGTCGACTACCATGATTTTATTATGATAATTGCAATTCCTACCATTCTCTTGAGGAAGACAAAACATTTCCCTTTAGAGTGTAAGATATATAAATGATAAACTTATAGCGTGTTCATTTCATCAATATGGATTCCTAAGGAATGAATGTCCAACCTCCTTCAATTCTTGTAAATGTTGATAATATTGTGTCACAAGTAGCAACGATAAACTCTAAATAGGTTAAACTTTTAATGGATTGTTATACAAGTTGTAGGTTCAAAATATTACTCAATGTACCACCCCTTGTCCTCATAATGGTTAAGAGAATGTATTTCCTACTAGGAGTTCACAAGTTCAAATCCAAAGGGGTGTAGGGTATGTACACCTCTGTAGGCTTTAGCAGTTAAATCACTATGTAGAGGGGGGTCCCTTTTCCCAAAAATAAGGGGGTCTCATACACCAATTGGTGTCTCGCTTGGTGGTGACCTTAAAAATATATTATTATTATTATTATTATTATTATTATTATTATTTATATTATTCTCAATGAAATTCTCATTCATTACAAAAATATGGACATTGATAATGCTCACTTATCACTAAATGTTCAAGGTATCGGTTAATAAGAACAAACTTAAATGAGGTCTAACGAAAAGGAAGACTGAGATGCTTCACTTCATCACAATCACTTTACCTTGAAAACCACTCAACTAACAAGGATTCACTACAGCCAAATGTTTGATTGTCTTACACACAATCAAACAATGATAGATATTAGCAAGAAATGTATGATGTTGTCACATAAGTCACAAATATTAATATGGGTATTATTGTCATGAACATACAAGATTATAAATATGTGGATAGACTATTGTGTGATGAGACTACAACTATTGGATGGTAGGAAGAAATTACTCACTAGAGGTGTAATACAACCCAATAATACATTTTTTTCCTTAAATTTTTGCACAAAAACCTAAGGATTCCAAACACATTCTACAAAGGAATATAAAGCCAATACTCATTAGAAGTGGCTTGACTAAGACACAGAAAATAATTTAACATGACATGGCTACAACCAAGAAATTTGTTGAGGAATCTAAGACAAAAATAATTCTCCCCACCTTGATGGTACACCTTGGTCTTGTGGGTGAAAGGGTTGTCTTCCAAATTTTTTATGACCACTCTTGTTGGCCTTTGATCTTGTGTTGAATCTTTTTGGTCCTTATCCTAGTGCCTCTCTCTCCTAGTGTGGAACCTTGACCCTTTTTTCATTATGACTTACCTTTATTGTTATAACCTCTTGACCTTGCAGGTACCCTATCCTAAGTGAACATAATATTATTTTATGTTTATTTTGGTAACTCTCCTAAAACGTAGGTCTAGAAGAATGACCCTTCTAGAAGACAAGTCAATAATATAAATCCAAGTCCTAAAATTTATTTTATGTTTCTTAACAAGAGAAATTTTGGAGATATGATTCAATGACTATCTTAGGGTTTGTCGTTTCTCCTTGGCTTGACATCTAGGGTTTTGTTGTTGTTAATGAGATGTCATCACATTTCTTTCATAATTATAGGGTTGTCGCGACCTTCCTCTCATCATGCTAAGTGCTTCTATGATTTTCTTTAGCCTGCATATGGCTACTATGATTGTATTCATCCTATCTGCAAGTGTCGATCTATGTTGGAGCTTGTTGGAAGCCTTCTAGGGTAGGGAATGTTCTTTACTAAGCCTTTTATGTTGAACTGTGACCACCTTTGAGGTTGCTATATGTTATCATTCGGAATTAGTCCTTTGGTTGTGGAAGGATAGTTCCAAGGTAACCCTACAAACCAACCTTTAGGAGGAAATTTGGCTTCTTTAATACTAGAGAGGTCTCTCTCAACAATAGATACAATGGCCAAAGATATTCTTTGATAAACAAGTTAATGATTATATTGGCTGAAACAAGAGGGTATCATTGGGAATGGATTCAAATTCATAAGTTTTTATAGATAAACATGGATTCTGCAACAATATTTATTCACAAAGGTGGGATAGTTACTCCTTTATAGTCGATTTCTTGATTGTCTGGTGGTGAGGAATGAGTAGTCCATTAATATGGGCATCGAAAGATGAATCCAATATTAACTTTAGAGGAATCTTGTTTGTGAATACTTGAAATAAATGAACCATAGCATATGATTATGAACTCGGATTCAATATAAAATTATTCAAGCATGAAATACAACACAATGGAATAGGATAACATGAAGGACATTCACATGAGAAAAAGGAAGTACAAACTGTAAAATAATAACATGAGAATCTCGGGTACATAAAAATGTTTTCTTTGATATGCAAATTTTATTAACTTGAAATGATTAGTTACAAAATTGAGTTTCACTTTCATGGGTTCCGACCTTGATTCCATTACAAAACATTATTTTTATACATCAAAATGCCCCTCGATATTATACCTAACTACCTACATTTTAAAAAGATACATTATGTAACTTCTTTATTACATCTATCCAATAACTTTAACAATCTAAATCTTCTTAAACACTAGAAAATATCTAACTTATAATCCCTTAACTCCAATTTGAAGAGGACCTTGATATGTCTTCAGCTCCAACCTTGAAATGAAAATCTTCATTGATGTAGCCTATATTTCATTTTTCCAAAATTTTTAATTGTCTTCCATTTATTTCCAAATGGCACTTCAAGGATTTCCATTTCTTTAGCTAGTACCCTTATATACACATGATCCACATAAGAAATGGGTGGCATCTTGGCACTAATCATCTTGAATGAGTTCACTATTTCAAAGTTCACAACCAATTTATCAACTATAACCTTTCCTGACATAGACTGAGTCATATATTCAAAAAATTTGTGATCCAATCTAGCTTTAACCAGCAAATCCTGATATTCGGATTCAGATATCAACTTTCCATCCTCATCCCCCCAAAAGGAAAACCTTTTTGAAACAATTCTATAAACAAGCCTTTAAAAGACTTCACTTGTTGTAGCATTTGGTATTCCTTTTCCTGGACACTCCAAATGCGATGATGTTTTCCAATAACCTTACTTGCCCAATTTATGACTACAATCATGTCCTTAATACCCATTGTCTTCAATTCTTCTTCAGACAAAGTATTAAGAATTTTTTTAGTTTTTTTGTATTGTATCTACTGGTTTCATATCCAATGTTTATTTTACAGCTATGCATATTTGCATTTCCACATTTATTACCATCTATTTATCTTTGATATAATTCAAATAAGGTCTCATTTTTGTTGCTTCTATAACAATCATATCCCAAGTGAGATTCCTTGCACCTTGCATTGGTAGCTTCCCTGAAACTTTTTTCGCTAACTTCTCATTCTTATTTTTGCTTCTTATTTTTTCTTAATGATTTCATCTAGCCTTTAATTTTCTATTTTCAAACTCTTTATTTCTTCATCTATCAAGCTAACTTGTGGCACAACTTCAGTACTTGTCTCTGTACTTGGATGAATTGTTTCCACCTGTTTATGTTTTCCTTTCTCCTCTCTTTCCTTTTCTAGAATTAATTGATTCTAATTTAAGACATCAATATTAGCAATAAGGAAATCCCTTTGCTTCTCCCATTTTCTCTATTCTTCAGCAAGTTTCAGTAGTTTAGCTTTACTATCATTCAGTTCCCGGGACAACAATTCTTTTTTCTTTTTTCTAACAATGTCAACTTAGAAGCTTGGATCAACTGAGTAGATATAATCTTTAGATTTTTATTTAATAACTAGATAGTGTTCTCTTTTTCAGCTAATATATTATTTGTAGCTTTCCCTCTATTGAATCACTATCCATAGCCAAAATATCGCCTTGAAGTTTTTTTCTTTACTATTGATATATATTATTTTCCACTTTCTCTTGCTTCAATTGGATTTCCAACCTTGATAAGTTGTAGACTGTAAATTTGAAACCTTTAATGTAGCTTTCATCAAATGAGTATAAATAACTTCCCTAGTTTGCTTATGTAAATGAATCCTATAAGGTACTGGGATCTTTTTCAAATCAAGTCTCATTTCTGCAACTTTGTTTTGAGTGGCTACTGCCAAATTTAATGTATTTTTTACATGGTCCTTCACAATGACCAATGCAACCTCCTTATCTCAAATGTTTCTTACTTTAGAATAAATATTTAAATCTTTTTTCTGAAGAAAAATTCTTGTCCTATCCATATCTATCATATAAGTCACTTCTTGATTTGTATCTATCACTCGACCCACTTTCCTATGTCTCTGTAAAACTATACTCATGAATATGAAAATATGGACCTTGGCATTTTTCTTTCATCTTATTGCTTCCAAATACAACCATTTATTTCTCTGAATCCATTTTTGGTCTTTTTTCCACTTCTAAGTCATCATCTTCAACTTTAGCAACTTCTAAGAAACTCCTATTTCCAATAATCTCAATTTTTCTAGGACTTGGTATAATCATTGTTGTTGATTTCATTTTGGAAGAAGGATTTGCTTGTAAAGTTTATGAATCATCCACATCTGACTGGTAATCCATCAAGTTAGCTCTGCCAGCTAACCTCTCCATCTCTTGATGCTCAAAATGCCTTGTTTTTGTTCTATTGCCTCCTATGAGAAATAATATGATGAGGATCATAGTTAATCTTGGTAGCTTTCATAAAATTCATATCCTGTAATAAGCCTTCAACCCCTACGAGAGAAGCCTTGTTTTTATGATAAAGGGACCTATCTTCAAATTAAATTTAATTTCCTAGTCCTCTCTAAAACTTAGAAAGTGCTCATTTTTCACAATAATCTTTTTCCTGATAAAATCCAAAGAAAATATCCTAGGTGTCAAGAATGAAGGAAAAATGTATGGTTCATGAACAAACCCATAAACTCTGATAATGGTATGTTCCTTCATAATGAACCAATCTTCAATTATTCTATTTGGGGTAAATTGCAGGACTTCTTCCATCTGAGACAACACTTTAGGAATTTTTTCTTGAACTGTTCTTCTGTATACTTATGACATTATAAGATTCATATAGTTTAAGGTATTATTTATGATTTCGGAAGTAAATAGTATTTTGGAAATTGCAGACTCTCCTCACTAAAGAATAAGAACATCCTAACCATGTAGGATTGATATCTAAAATGCCTTTATGTGTGGAAATTCACTAGCTAAGAATGAATATTCTCATATAGTAATTCCTCAAATTTTAAGCAAGATAACTGACTGGGCTTGGACTCAAGTTGATGTAAACTCAATCTAAATAATAGACTAAAGAGGAACTTTCAGACAAACTTGTAGTTTCCAACCCTAAAAAATGACTTAACAAAGATATGACCGATTGGGATTCTTCATGAAAAATTTAACGTAAAGGGGAAAAGGTTCAGTTACAAAAAACATATCAGTCTTAAGGATTTTAGAGAAAAAGGTTTTATTCTCTTCAACTATGGCATGTCTGAATTGTTTAATCAAATTTTCTTCAGCGAAATCTTCCAAGTTTTGGGTGAATGACTGGGGTTATTCCAATGAGTCTCTAAAAACCAAGGCATTGATGGGGAAAAGTATTTTGGACCTATTTGAGTCCATTATGAAATATTCAGACTTAGAATAGTTGGATGCATAACAGGCTACAAAATCCAGGAAATTAAGGGTTTGATCTGGACAAAATTACTGAAAAATGGGACCTATGGACACCGTGCAAGTCAACTCCTCGTTCCTCTAGGGAATTTAATCTAATTTTTAGTTCATGTACTAGACCAAAGGAGACAACTGTATCGAAAGTATCCCCATCCTTATATTCAAAAATTTCTTCTCGTTTACTGAATTGACATATCTATGTTTCAAATTCCCTTTCCCCCACTATTTTTAAAATAAATTAGTGGGTTAGCTACATGGCATACCTTGAAAATGATGATAGGAAACACATATCCAACTCCACTTCTATTGCCACCTTTCACGCACCCGAGGGTTAAGATAAACATAAATATTCAAGATGATAGGTGTGTCCTTGGGGGAAAGTCTCAAGTCAAGTACTCTCACTTGATATTGACTCCTCTATTTAGGCCAAAATCCTAACGAAGCCGAGGGGGGTGGTCCCTAATAAAGAGTTGTCTAATGCTCTTAAGTTTTAGTCAGTAACAATTGTTACAAAGAGAAATTCATATGGCTTGGGGTGCCACAATAGACAACTAGACTCCAGAAATCAATCCTTTCCAATATGCAATAGAAATCAAATATCTAACACTAAAGGATTAGACCTCGTACTTTATTCCAGATGGTTGAAGTAGATCCCTGTTGAGCTTTCCAACTTTAGCTTGAATTGATAAATCACTTCCTCAACAACAAGTAAACAAGACAAGCATACTATATATCTTAGTGTTAGATCTATTCTAGCATATATAATCAACAATGTATAAGCATTTGAAATCATCCATGGATAAAATATTCATTCAAACATACATTATTGGACAGGAAAATATATTTCTATTAATATAAAATCAAAGATTACAATGAATACAACCTCTGTTGGCACATCTGCGAATCGAAGAAACTGAATCCCCCAGTTGGGCCTCCACCACCTCAATCCTCCATCTCTCGATAGCAAGCTCAAAAGAAAAAGGAAAGCTTGGGAAGAACACAAAAGTGCTCCAAGGGACAAAGGGATGTAGAATCAAGCATAAGTTCCAGCAACAATGGACTATAGTTTCTTTACTCTCAATTCTCTCATATGCCTTCAATGTACCAAAGAGTTACTTATATAGATTTTCAAAGGGGTAATGAAAGGTCGAATCTGACCGATCTCAAGGAATATGGAGGGCTAGGAATCAAGTGAGTCAGATCCATGTCAAGGAAAACTCCAAAAAGATTTGGATTTTGCACACATCCCAATGTACACGATTTTATGGGTCAAACCCACGTATATACGTGATTAGGGGTTTAAAATTCATGTGTATTAATTTTCACATGTTTATAGGGATGGTCAAGGAAACATCAAAAGACAAAAAATGGTCCAAGGGGTCTAAGGAGTCTATAGAGGGACAGAGGAAGGCCATACTAGAGTGATTCACCTAAAGTGGTAAAATCAGCTATAACAGATGCCCCCTAATGTGTGAGGTCAGAGGGGTCATACGATGGCTAAAATACATTATAAGTCCATCCCAAAAGTGGAGTGATGAAGGATCCCAAATGTAATACCATCCATCCAATCAGCATAGTACAATGATACAACTCTACACATAACTGTAAATACATATAGCAGTCCCGGATACATAAGAGTACAATGGCCATGAATAGGCATGATACAAAATATCACATAAGTGGTCATCGCCACGTAAAATATACATAGATCAAAATCTCCATGATGAAGATATACAAAGGATCATGATCTCCATAATGGTTGAAGATATACAATGGATCAAGATCTCCATAATAGCTGAAAATGTCTGACATATACTGGAATCAAGTCACGAGAGCTAAAATCTCATGAACACTGGCACGATCAAGGAGGTAGCATATAAGAGATGCCACCAATATGGAAGGTCTTCTACACAAACTACTATGAGTACATGTCCTACTCTGTGAATAGAGGTGTCGAGGTCGAACATAGTAGTCCATCATATGATTACTGGTCATTGATGTATACTATTGACAGACACAAGATCACCCACCGATAATGAAAATGGGAATCAAGGTACTATAGTGCAAACTAACAAGTGTGAATACATGTGTTGAGGTCGAACGCTTGAGAGGATCCATTGATCAGGGAACATTGATGTATTCCCAAAGACTGTCGATGGCGAGAGAACCTGCCACTGATGACTACAAGTCTCAAGGCACTCAAAAATGACTCTAGATTCCAATCCTAGAATAAATGATCTGAAGTCAATGGGATGAAATCCACTGGAAGGAGGGCATTAAGGCATCCCTCATCATCCAACACGAGGTACTCTAAAAAGCTATATAATGTGGAAGGACTCGATCATAAGGTGCACGAACCAGTAACTATACCGGGAATCACTGACATGCAAAGTCAAGACAACTAAGGAATGGCTGACTCAGGTTTCAACTTCCTTCAAACAAGAGCATAACAACAAATGGTGACTTAATGAAGGTAGCATAGACTCGATATACAAAATTGGGACATCTCTATGACGCAGGAGGCATCGATAGAGGCTCCATGGGGAATGGAAGCTTAATCAGTCAGTGGAGATAAACTCAGATAAATGAGTACATATCCTAAAGTCAAACTATAAACCCAAGCAACGGATGTGATATACAGTGCTCTGTTCAAAGGCGACATGATTCGATAGCTGCCAAAAGATAACATCTTTCCTTGTCCAGTTTTTTGGTTTTTCATTTTTTTGGACTTTTTCAAATATTTAAAAAGCTTGAAAAAGAATAAAACTACTTTATAGTTACAGAATAGGAGGAGACGAGTGTCATAGGGGAAAACAAACTAGTTCCAAGAAGTGGAACATACCTATGCTCAATGCAAGGATACATGTTTAGGATAGCGACACTCGAGGGAAAATCCCCTCCTAGTAAAAATAGGGAATAAAGCTGCAAAGGATATATAAAATGGCTCTGCATGGCTAGACATGAGACAAGCTCAAGATATATGGCTGAAACTCAATGTCAGGGAAGCCGACGTAAGGCTCAATAAGGTAGGCAAAGCTCATGATAATGCAATTACAACTTGATATAAGGGAGTCCTAAGGGAAATAGGCCAGCAAAAGATGAAGAGGAGTATGAAGCTCTTGCAAAATTTCATGGCAATACTATACAATGGACTCCCACACCCTAAGGGACAAAACATCAGCATGGGCACCAAATGCAAATAAGGCGCTAACTAGGGTACCCATGTAAGGTGAAGCTCTACCACTCATATCATGCCACTTCTAAAACAACAAGAAGGTTTCGTGACATAATAGAGTGGGTTCGTACCTAAGGCTATAATGAAACGGTCATAAGGTCATGCAAAATGCAAACGGTGATGAAACCTAACATATATGCCAGTTTAGACATGATACCTAAAATCGGCACAAACGGGTCAATCCAACGGCTGAAACGACACTCAAAAAGGTCTCCTACATCATAAATTAGTCCAAAAATGGTCTAAAAGGATTAGAAACGGTCCAAACTATAGGAAAGGGGATAAAAATTTTCAAAAAATTGAAAATTTTCTATAAATAGTAAAAAATTCAAAACATTATATAACATTTGAAATTTTTACCCATTTGAGCTTAGAACTTCAACAATGAATTCTAGGAGATCCAGCCAGTAGAATCCACTACCGATTTTCCAGGTACTTACTCATGGTCCACTCTTTCATTTTGATGCAATTTTTGTCAAATTCCATGGTGGTTTTGGATTTCTAGGCCATTCCAAAATAGGTGCTGCAGAACACACGGAAATTGAGGGTTTTTCTGTGTATAGGGATCGATATACGCAGAAAATTCCCTCACAGTCGCATACATACGCAGTTGTTTGGAAAATAGTCACGTATGCGGCTACGCTTAAGGTTTTTCAAGTGTTCTAATGGGTAAAATTCAAATTTTTTGGGCAAGATGGTCCTAGAATGGAGAGAATGTGAACATGGTGATGTAGAAGAGGTAGTAATGACTGATCTGATGACTCAACAAGCGCTACGTGCATGTGGGCTCTAAAAATTTTGGTGCCTTGGTGGCTTAAGAGCCAAACCAGGACTATTGCAGATGTTGGTGGACTACAGGGATCTAGACTCAGATTCGTTCCAGATAGGTGGGATGTCCCTCACCATAGAGGTGGAGGACATATACTTTATTACTGGACTTTCCCAATGTGGGAAGTAGTGAACCTGTGTTCTCGTGGGCCCGAAGGTGGCCTAACTATAGATGAGTACATTGTAGTGTACTGCTATCTGGACATGGAGAAGGTGGAGAGTCAGATCCCAACTAACTCTATACAGGTGCTGGGCCTAAAGGCCATCCTACTAACACTGGGTAGGATAGTAGGCTTGGCTTCACTCCACCAGAACTCATGGACTCTGATGTTCTATGCAGTGGAGTGCATGAGACCCACGGTATATGATTGGAGCATTGCACTACTGAGCAACATGAAACATCAGCTTAGTGAGTGTAAGATGGGCAGAGTGTGAAACTTTGGTTTCAACAGCATACTGAGCATGTTCCAGGATTGAGCCCTAGAGTTGACATTCCTCTACACGAGGTTCAAGATCTGGACCAACGGTGTTGGGTAGATGTGATGCGCAGAATGGGTGGAGGTAGGGTGTCCAACTGCCATCCAGCTGATTTATTTATGTGGTGGCGATGACAGATAGTTTCCATCGATGACTACCCCTATGTAGGGATAGATTTCTGGGGGGGACCTGGACATGCCACTACCACCAGGATCGACATACGGTGACATAGGTAATGAATCTCGACCCTCTCTTTAAATTTTTGAGTTATTTATTTTTTTTGTGTTTTCTGATTATATGGAATCAAAAGACATGTTTTTGGGTGACAATACATAGTGGCATCTACCATATGCATGCAGATGTGGGACCATGGTGTCCTGAAGGCTTCCCTCGTCACAGACAGAGGGGAAGAGGAGACAATATCATGGGTGTGGATGTAGAGTGGATGCTCCAAAGCATTCATACCAACTTTGTGAGGCTGACACACAGAGTTCCCATGGCGCAAGTTGAGGACATGCCTAAGGACATGTAGCGCCAGGTGGTGGGTGTACCATGATCATGGGTGCGATTATTCTGACGGCTAGGTAGAGTCATAGTGAACTTCCATGATCACAACCCCCCTCCTCCTCCACAGGCTTAGATACCTGGGAGTGATACATTTTGTATTACCATGTAATATATTTTGGTGGCTCAAGAGCCCCATTTTTGTATTATGACACTTTGTATTACCACGTTTTGGATGTATATAAATTTTTTTATGATGATCGGTTGATTTATTTACATGTGTAAAAATTTGTGTTTGTGATGAGTTTATTGTGTATGAAACAAATGCCAATCTAACACGTAGTTAGCATATGAGTCATCAACTTGATTATTAATTCTTGGAATATGTATGTATGTTATATTGTCAAATTGTCATTCTAATAATCTCACACGTAAGAATCTTCTTAATAATGTTGGATCTCTAACATGGTACAAACCATTAAGTTGTGACACTACTAACTCCGAATCAAGATGTACCTCAAGAGATAGAATGGCATGTAATATGGCATCCCGTAGAAGCTCAATAACATCACTATATTCAGCAACATTGTTGGAAGATGGCCACATACATACGCCTCCTAAAGACAATTCCTGACCCATAGGAGTATAAATCACCCAAGCAGCATAGGCTGAGTGTTGAGTGTGACGACTTGCACCATCCACGAATCCTATGAAGGTGGAAGATTACATTGACATCTGCCAAACGAAACAAAAACTAATCACAAAATTGATCACTATAAGAAAAATACCTACCTATGCAAAACTGTACAATAATATACAATAAGCAGCCTTGGCTGAAAATCATGCATAGTATGTATTGAGATAGAGCCCATTTCTAGGCTCCACCAAGGTCGTTCCCTCGTAATCCACTAACTCATAAGCGCCCTTCTCTAACACACGTTTGATGATGTAAGGACCATGCCACATGGGGTTAAAATTTCCTACCCCCAAGGGTTCTTTCGGTTGATCCCACAAAAGGACCAAGTCTCCCTCACTAAACCTCCTTGGACGGACCGACTTATCATACTGGACCTTTACGTGGTGCTTATTTACTTCTAGAGCCACCAAGGTATCTCGACGCTGCTCATCAAGTTGCTCAAGGTGGACCTAATGCTCCTCCAATGGTGCAGTGTCTGGTAAGATTTCTATGGCTAGCTTCAAAGAAGGAATCTTGCATTCAACCGGCAATACCAAATCCACTCCATGTACAAGTTGATATGGAGAAAAACCCATGGTAGTCTTAACAGTGGTTCTATATGCCCACAAAGCAGGATATAACATAATGTGCCAATTATTCTTGCTTTGTGCGATGGTTCATTGGAGAATGGATTTGAATGATTTATTCACTACTTCTACCTGTCCATTTGCTTGAGGGTAGTAAGAGAAGGAATTCTCTTGTTTGTACCCTGACTTTGATGCCAACACTTCCATCATACGATTCTGAAAGTGCGAGCCATGTTTAGTGACAAGTTCTTTCGAAATTCCAAACCGAGTAATAATCTGGTTGAATACGAAGTGCGTGTTTGTCTCACCATTGTATTTAACTGTAGGCATAACCTTAGCCCATTTCGTGAAGTAATAAATAGCCACTATCATATGATGATGCCCCCAGCTGAAGCTGAGTTGCAATCCATAAAATCAATCCCCCACTTAGTGAAGGGACTAGTGGTGATGATGGGATGTAACAAGGCAGCTTTCGAGCACATATTACATGGAAACACCTGGCAAGGGTGGCACCTCTTGACCGCATCTACACAATCCTTAAAGCTTGACGGCTAGAAGTAACCCCCTCTTAAGAGTTTTTGGGCTCTAGAAAGCCCAGATAAATTACCACCACATTCCCCTCCATGGAAATCATTCAGCACTACCTCATCCTCTTCATGAGTTAAACAATGTCATAAAATGGAATCTACCCCATGGCGGTACAAAGTGTTATCCACTATGAGGTAAGTCTTAGACACGTGACATAATCGTCGTCGTTCTTCTCGTGAGAGGTGAGTGGGGAACTTCAATGTTTGTAAATATATAATGATATCCCCATACCATGGGTCTAAAGTTGATATTAAGAAGATGTGCTCATCGATAAACGTATCTTCACAAACCAACTCCTCGGCCTCGCTTAGGAAATCCGATATAAGCTCTGCAAAAATTAATGATTTCTTCGATTTTGCTGAAACAAACTCGAGGTGGAATTCTTACAGGATGACAATCCATTTATTATAGTTTCCCCCAATCATCCTTCAAGTGAGGATGAATTGAAATGGATTGACATGGGCTACAACCAAGGTCTGGCGAAGGAGAATATAATGTCTCAACCATTGAACCACATGTATGGTAGCTAAGGAAAGCTTCTCAAAATGAGAATAATGAATCTCTGAGACAATAAGATTTCAGCTCAGATAGTATATGACATGCTCTAGGATCTCCTCATCCTCCTGAACCAGAACCATACCAATCGTCTCCATGGATGCGGCCAAATAGAGTAGGAAATTATGGCTATAGTCTAGGGGACTAATCACCGGGGCCGATGCTAGGGCTCGCTTAAGTGCATCAAAGGATTCCTAGGCTCGCTCATCCCAACAAAAGGTGGTATCCTTCTTCAAAAGACGCATGAAGTCTCTAGTCAAATTGGCAAAGTTGACAACGAACCTCTGTAAGAAGTTTTTCATGCCTTGCAAACATTGAAGATGATGAATATTTTTCAGGGGAGACAACTGAAGTATTTCCTCAACCTTCAAAGGGTCGACTCTTATATGCTCATTAGAAATGATGAATCTTAATAAGTGACCTGACTTCACACAAAAGATGCACTTGTGAGGATTTAACCTAGCCAAATAATGGTGACACCTTTCGAATACCAATCTCAAATGATAGGAATGATGCATTCTCATACGAGAATGAGTAGCAAGGTCATCCAAAAATACTTCAATAATCGATTTGAGATCGTGGAAGATCAAGGTCATGGCCTGCTGAAAAGTAGCTACGGCGTTCTTAAGGCCAAAAGGCATTTTTCGATATGAAAAAGTTCCCCAAGGACAAATAAATGTAGTCTTATGTTGGTCCTCAGGTTTAATTTGTATCTGATTGTATCCAGAAAAGCTGTCCATAAAGGAAAAAACCTCGCTACCCACACACTTATCCAATATCTGATCAATAAATGTTGTGGGGAAATTGTCCTTAGGATAGGCACGATTCAAATCATTGAAATCAGTACATATGCGGATCGTTCCCTGCTTCTTGTCAACCGGAACGAGGTTTGAAACCCATTTCATCAAGGGAACAGGATAGATAAAATCATCTTTCAATAGTTTCTCTATCTCTTCCTTAATCGTGGGTGCTTTCCTAGGATTCACCACACGCAAGCGTTGTCGAACAGGCTTAGCATTGGGATAAGTATTAATCTCATGTTCAACAATGCGAGGGTTGATACCTGACATTTCATCGTAAGACCAAGCAAATATATCATGAAATTCTTTAAACAGATCAGTGTATTCTTGAATCTCAGCATGGGAACATTTTTCCCCAATATAGACATTCTCTATCTTTCCAGGATTGCAAGAGATATTGATAGGAATCATTGGAGATATATTTGCCATGTTTCCATCAGCCATCAAACTAGGAGAGCTTAATAGAACCATAGGACTACCAATTCTCTCGCTAAGAACCTCCCTAAAGTCCTCATGCTCCAAGCAGTCAAGCTCAAGAAGAAAGTAAGATCTATGATGGAGCTCTTCCCATGGTGGCTCAACTCCTAACATAGCCTCAATAATCGCTTTTTCTGAAGGGAAAAAACTATCAAGGCAGTTGTGTGCATGAGAAGACTGTATTGCCCTTGCAGGCAGCACATAAGGGTCCTCCTCCTCCGTCCATGAAGAGGGACTAAGCTCTTCAACACACTCAACATTAGCTTGATAAGCTACCATAGTTGCAGGAAATGGCACGTCCATCATGATGGGCTCACTCGAAGTATTCGGTGTAGGAAGAACCCAAGGATCCTCCATATGACTCGTGCAAAAAGACACCGATCTTAGAGATGTCTAGGCCTCACAGGAACTAGACCCTATCATCAGGGCAGGTGCAAGACAACTAAAACTTCCCATGAGGGATGGATACATGCCTACACCCACACTCCCAGTTGTCGTCTCAGAGTGCTCTACGATCGGGATCGAAGCTCCTGAAGATGTGGTAACTGACAGATTCTTGAATGACGTTTGATCAATCGTAACTATCCTCCCATTAAATGGAAAGCATACAACGCAAAATAGGGAAGAAGCTATGGCTTGCATACTATACATCCAATTCATACCTAGCAAGAGATTGTAGTCAAAGGGTGCATCAACCACCTCGACCTCTATTGCAACAGTATTCCATCCCAAATGGACCTTAATGGAAGGGAGAATCTCGTGCATCCTAAATGATCTCCTATCAAATGCAGTTAACATGGTCGTGGATTTAGACAACTCAGGGGAACCTAAACCCTTCCAACACAATAAAGACATTATAGAAGCAGCAACACCTTTGTCAATCATAGTGTGCTTGACGGTCATGTTAAGACATTCTACATGAATCAAAAGAGACACATAGTAAGGCAACCGAGGCTGAAGTCTTGTGGTTTCAAATTTAATCATGGAGGAATAATTATCATCATTCACACCAAAGGCAGAAAGCAAAGCCTTCCTTTGTGAAGGACAATTCTGAATGCAGACATCACACAAGGAGTGTGGCCCAAATCCTCGACAACAGAATAGTTCTGGGTGGCTCGGGCATTAGTATTATGCCCCAAATGCTTAAGGACTCCCTTAGGAATGTGAGGTGTAACTTCAGGTTTATCCACAGGTTTTTCAATAAGCAAAGGAGTCCCTGGTGGATCGGGTTCCTTTCTTGGGTTGGGTTGTGACGAACCATAGTTCCTCGCACGGGTCACAACTTTCACAGCACGTACCATGTTAATGCAACCACGACCACTTCCCTCTGATGGATCTTGATCGCCACCAGACTGATCATGGGTCCTTGAGTTCATATTTTGATTGTGAGGTAAAGGGTTAGTCAGCACAGCTGGGCCCTACGCTAAGAATCTCAAGGCTTCATCGATACGAGGGCACAAGTAAGTGAGGTGATCCTCCTTACACAACTTACAAGGGAATTTAAACTTAAATTTAGCTTGCTTTTCCCCCAAACATTACTGGCATTCTTTTCATTATTATTACCATTTTCATTCCTATTCCCACCCTTACGATTATTCTTACCCTTCTTTTTATTCCGTCCGCGCTACTGGTTATCCTTATGGTCTGACGATTACACTGAAAGCACACTCGCTGTTTGGGTGGGTTGAGATGAATCCATGGCTTGTCCTGAAGCATATTGGTTTATTGAAAATTGATTGACTTTTTTTGCAACCGAATCCACAGGTTTAGCACTCACACAACCAACAATTCCATTGGCATGTGGTCCAGGTTTAACTTTGGGGTCGAAACTAGAATGCAGAGCATTGGGAATGATCTCATATAACAAACCAGATTGAGCATAAATCAAATCCAGTTCCTACGCCCTAAAAATGGGTTGTTCCTCATTTTGCACTCCAGATGTAGAAACATCCTTCACTATATACGGTAATAACGACTTAAGGAACCATTCGAGGAGGAATTTCGGTGGTATAAATGCTTTAATCAACCTCTTCCATATACACCACTCTTGGATATGATCTGAGATATGTGTGGCTTTATCTTCCTAAAATGTCGACAAGAGTTCAGTACCAACGTCATAACGCACTGGTAGCTGGAAGTGGTTAAGAAAAGTCATCGCTAGGTCATCGAACAAAGTGAATGCTCCCCTAGGTAACTCTATATACCATTTCATGGTAGGCCCTATAAGGGTGCGTTGAAACAGCCTTAAACAATTGAGTCCTGATGTAAGGAATTCAAAGAGAACCATAGGTGAAAGGTAGTAACATGTTCGCTCAGATCCTTTCCCAGTTTTCCCTCGAATTTGGGTATGTCCGAGGGAAGCTTAGTAGGGATAGTTGGCCAAGCTGAGTCATGAGCTATAGGATCATTCATCAATCTTGACAAGTCAGGAAGATTCAGCGTCACGAGGAAAGGGAGCCTAGGATGATTAGATCGATGGACCACTCCTTGATAGTTTTGATTCGTATAGGCCTGATTACCATGACCACCATGGCCTTGGCCATAGTTCCGTCCTCTCGTTTGACCCGTATAGGGTGGCATGGAAGCACCATAGTGTGGTGTACCTTGACTATTCGAAGTTATAAAGCTGTAATTTGGAGATTAAGCGGGTTGTTGATACCCACACCCATAAGGTGAAGAACCATGTCCATACTGCATCCCATAATAAGGTCCACAAGTCATTGCATGAGATGTCCCATGAGACACTCCATAAGTAGGAATATACACTCCAAAAGTAGGAATATACATTCCAGAAGTAGGAATATATGCTCCAGAATTAGTAATATGACCTCTAGAAGTATGAACATGACCTCCCAAAACAATGGGTGGTGCATGAACCTGAGACACAACTGGTCTAGTAATCGTAGTACAGGCATTACTCGTAGCAAAGTTCCGGCCCGAAGGACCACGTGAATGAGGTGGAGGATGAACATTCGAAGAACTAGGGATAGAGGAAAAAAGGACATGTGTAATTATGTACGTTTTATTCCCTATAGTCACTCATCTTGGATCTGGTATCCTAATAGGATCACTAACCCTAGACCTAGGAGGAATATGTGATGTAGCTTCCACCACCGGGATGGAAGGTGCAATGTGACTTGTGCTCCCAAACCTCTCCGCATGGTAAGGAATGAGAGTGCCCCCAGGCATAGTGTTAGGCTCAAACTCAGACTTGACATGGAATGCCAAATCATGTGTGGGAAAACCAGACATACCATAACTACCATAACTAGTGCTTGCGGGTTCAAAATGAGTCTCGTCATCTTCCGGCATTCCATATTGGCGATGCGTCAACATGGAATCAAACCTAGAGTAAGTAGGTCTATCATGAAAAGTTCCTATCTCAAAAATCACAAGACCTAACTCAGTCAAATCAGGTGAAGGATCATAGTCGGGAGTAAACTCCCCATCTTCCACATGAATGGGGGAAGGTGGTTCAGGAATACCTTCAATATGGTCTCCCATCATGTGTGAATCAATGTGCAAAGTAGTCTTCCAGGACTGTCTATTTCTCTCTCCCAAAGGAGGAGGAGATGTAGAAGGCAGAAGTCCTGCTAAATGATGCGAATGGTGAGGAGCCACACCTGGATCCACAATGACTCAAAAAATATAAAAGACTCTCTCTCTATGCAAACCCTTAGAAAGCTAATGTGCACAGAGAAATCACCAATAAAATCTAAAGCCAACCATAAGCAATCAAGGGTAGCATAAGTGAGCTCCCGAATAAAGCAGGTATGCCTCGCCTAGGAGAGGCTTGAGACTCCCATACACAACAAGTGGAGGTACGTAACCAATTATTGTGGCCCTTAGCTTCAACGCGTAAAGCAACTATGCTGTCCGGCCCCAACCTAGCCAGGACACCTGCAGAATAACCCCTGCAGAGTACCCCCTCGATATCCTAGGCAAGGCCACTAAGGTCACCTCAATATAATCAATGCTCAGGTTGACAATCGCAGGTGGGATTTACCATATGGGCAGGGTAGCAAAGCTCAAAACTCTCGAAAGAGCCCCCAATTACGAATACAATCGTAGAAAAATCTTCGGTGCTACTCAGTTATGACTAGGGGTCATCCTAATCAATAACCCCTCACACTGCCTCGTGCTTAACTCCCTTTGGAGAGGAGGATCCTTAGAAACACTGGTTATACGAAATAATTTCACACACTCACCTGGACAGACACATACATGTTGTTGTTTAGTGGTCTTGGAGAATTTACTCACAATGAACTATTCCAAGACCCTAAAACCTAATCTTGTTGGTGAACCCTATCAAATAAAATACCGTAGTTCATTTTAATTAAGCGTTGATTTTAGTTGGCTTTATTACTCAAAAGAGGTATATGGCCGTGAAACTAATGGCGTTATGACACAAAGTGAAGCAAAATGCACACCTAACAATCAATGCAAATGCATTGTGTCCATGAAAAATAGGGTATGCTACTACGTGAAATGCACAATTTTTCTTCGAATGACAGTTGCAATCTTCCCTATATGAAATCCTGACTAATACTCCAAAGCAAATCTAGTGCAAGTACTATGCAAAATGCAAGATGCAATGCATGATGATAAGCAAATATTTTTGGATTTTTTGAAATAAAAATGAGATATAAAAGCAAAAGAATGGCTCTACAACCCCCAGACTCTGCAAGCACACTCAAGCAGCACTCAAGCAAAGTAATAAGGTAAAATAAATCTAATGCACTAATCCCAAAACAAAAAATTGAAAATGCAATGACAAGAACATTCTTCAAAAAGAAATTTTACCCTAAAAGAAACGTCTCTGGTCAGAAATAGATGTGTATACAGATTCTAGCAGTATCAAAGGAGAATCATCAATCATCAAAATTCAGGTAGCCACCGTCCAACTTCCTCTAGAAGGAGAAACTAAGGGCATACGTGACTATTCGCAGTAAACCCGCGTGTGTACGCAGAAATAGCAGTGAAACCCGTGTATATATGTGACTGTGAGTTAAAAACTCACGTACAGGAAGAAAGGTACATAAAAATAAAGGCAAACATACAAGCTGAGACAAACTTCACACTAATCAGACACTACCAGGAAAACATGCCCCTAGACCCGACACAGAAATAAGAGAGAAAGAGAAATTCAAAGTCATTGAATGCTGATAGAAAACCCCCAAAGGATAACTACTAGGAACTCCCCATCAGAGTTGCCAATTTTGTTACGGAGAGAAATTCCTATGGCTTGGGGTACCACAACAGACAGCTTGACTCCAGAAATCAATCCTTTCCAATATGCAATAGAAATCAAATATCTAACACTAAAGGATCAGACCTCATACCTTATTCTAGATGGTTGAAGTAGATCCCCATTGAGCTTTCCAACTTTATCTTGAATTGATAAATCACTTCCTCAACAACAAGTAAACAAGACACGCATACTATATATCTTGGTGTTAGATCTATTCTAGCATATTAAATCAACAATGTATAAGCATTTGAAATCATCCACGGATAAAATATTCATTCAAACATACATTATTGGACAGGAAACGATATTTCTATTAATATAAAATCAAAGATTACAATGGATAGAACCTATGTCGGCACGTCTGTGAATTGAAGAAACTGAATCCCCCACTTGGGCCTCCACCATCTCAATCCTCCATCTCTCGATTGAAATCTCACAAGCAAAAGGCAATCTTGGGAAGAACACAAAAGTGCTCCAAGGGACAAAGGGATGTAGACTCAAGCACAAGTTCCAACAACAATGGACTATATTTTCTTTGCTCTCAATTCTCTCATATGCCTTCAATGTACCAAAGAGTTCCTTATATAGATTTTCAGAGGGCTGATGAAAGGTCAAATCCAAGTGATCTCAAGGCATATGGAAGGCCAAGAGTCAAGTGAGTCAGATCCATGTCAAGGAAAACTCCAAAAAGATTTGGATTTTCCACACATCCCGATGTACGCGGTTTTATGGGTCAAACCCGCGTATATATGCGATTAGGGGTTTAAAATTCGTGCGTATTAATTTTCACATGTTTATAGGGATGGTCAAGGAAACATCAAAGGAGAAAAAATGGTCCAAGGGGTCTAAGGAGTTTGCAGAGGGACAGGGGAAGTCCATACTAGAGTGATTCACCTGGAGTGGTAAAATCAGCTATAACAATGATGAAGTAAGTTGTTTAGTATTTTTTGGAGTAAAATTACCATCACAATAATTTTTGCAAATTTAAGTAAATATTCAGTAGCATAACATTAACACATAAGAAAATTGAAATAAATGTGAATAGGATCAGTTCCAATGGAGTCAAAGTAAAATAATGTTGTTAAAATGAAATGTTTTCAATGTGTCTTGGTCAGTTTTAATTATTAGAATATGAGATAAGCTATGGGAAGGGGATTCTCGATATATTGAAATTACTGAGAATGTGTACGGAAGATGACTAAGGTGGTTCCTCACTCAGAAATGTGGGTTGAATCGAAGTCTTTGAGAAGGTGTCCAACACTACACCAATAAGGATGTAGCCTCACTGTATCTCGAGGTCACTATTCAATGGTTCCCTCTTCCTTTGAAGAATTTTCCCATGATTGTCAACTATCGTACATCGGATCTTTGTAATATTTTTTTAGGTAGTTGGTTTCACTAATGAATTATTAGATTAATGTGTAGAATTAAGAGTGTCAAAAACCACTTTTGATACCCCAACGACCAGGAAATGACCATAGAGGGAAACAGCATACACGAGTTTAAGAAAAAATATTTATTCCAATTTTATGAAGCAAAAATCAATGTAAAATAAAATACACTAATGACAAATTAAACTTCAACTATGTATCACTTTCTGATCATCCACCAATAATCATAAAAAATCCTTTGGTTGGTGGCGAGAGAATACATCGTGGAGATGAGTTGGGTATCGAATTTGAAAATGATATAAAAAAAAAAACTAAACTATACATCCTTTCTAGTAGGTGAAGTGTGTGCTAGTGCTTATTAGTAAAACTCAAACCATGAAAGAGACTACGAATCTCCCCAAGGGGGATGGAGTGTGGTTGTTGTGTAGCCCACTTACTTTCTTTATTAATAAAAAAATGTAGGAGAGCATAAGTATAAACAACTACAGTCTATTTCTCCTAAAAAATTCCAATAATGACATTCAAATAAGTAACTTGATAGAAGAAAATACTTATTTAATTTAAGCAATATCTAACTTACATTACTTGGAAAAAATAATGCACGAGATTCAACCGATTTCAACTCAAATTTGACCAAGTCACAATATCGCAATGCAATCATACAGACTAGCCTCCAAATCCTTCAATATTTATTAACAAAATATCAGCATCAAAATTACAATGGGAAGAGGTTCAATACATCTTCTTGAAAGAGGAGAAATACCCTGCTTTTATAGCAAAAATGGAGCTTAAACCCCAAGGGGGTGAATTTTCCAAGTGTGAGGTAACTTTGGGGGTTGAGAAAATCATGGGAGGAGGTTTTAATTAATGGGAGAGTAGGATTCCACCTTTTTTGAGGTAGCCCACTTGGTTGAATCCTCCACCTCCTGTAACAACCCTTTCCAAGTGGAAAACAAACCCTTAATGAGAGAATGTTTCTCTCTTTGGTGGAGGTGAGTTGGAGCTTCTCCCTTGATGATAGAGGATATACTCCTCATATATTCTCATAATTTCCCCATACAATATCCTCAAAACCCTTGACACCTCAGAGGCAAGTCCCTGACAAGTTGCCTTTGATTTAGGTATTGAGTTTTCTCCAATTTTCCCATTTATTTGACCCTCCGAGACATTTTGGAGAGAAAAATTAATAATTTAAAATTACTAATTTGACTCTCAAAAGTGGGTTTAGGGGTTTAAGTGGGACTATGGGTCCAAAATCGAGCATCCCCGTGACCAAAATGGTTCCATAGTCCCAATTTTATGACCTTTTGAACTTTTACAATTAAAATACACCTTATCGATGATTTTATTAAAAAACTAAAAATTAAAAAAAAAACTACGAAATAATTGGTCCATATCAACAAAAATTTAGGACTATTAATAGCATGGTTTAATACATAGACCCTAGTCTTTAATAACTTTGGAGCATTTTGAGTGAAAAACTCAAAAAGTATATGTCGCTTAAAAAAGCGTCACATAATCAATGAGGGAAAAACACTTGGGGTTGATGACCTTGATGACCAATTCCTATGAATTCCAAGCCTTTTACAAAAAGAAACCATCATGTTATGTCATTTATTACAATTCCCTTGAGTGGGTGTGAACATGTGAAAAGAGGACCACAACTGTCCCTCATGAAACTATGGAAATTTCTTAGCACTGAGTAAGAACACTTATGTGTTCCATTCCTTGGTGGCTCACTTAAAATATCCTTGAAGTGAAACTTAGTGGATAACATATGTCTCCAATTGTGGGACCTACATTCAACTAATATTCAATCAAAGAGAATGTGCAAGGACCCTATAATTTCCAATTCCTGCAAGAAACTAAAGTGCATCAGTCCCATATACATGTAAATTAATGCCAAAATGAAATACAAGTTGAAGCATAATATACAAAAACTATGGTACATAAAAATGTGATACAAAGCTATGGTACACAAATAATACAACAATAATCTATGATACAAAAATAAATATGACACATAAATTATGATACAAAGAAAAATGTTTATAAAATTACTCATAATTCCCCCTCGGCATTAGATAGGATCGTTGAAGAACATTTTCCAGTGTTTCCCATTCACTGGTAAGAGCAATGTTTCTCCTTCCATAGTGTTGAGAAGGAATGAAGTTATGCCATCCATGTCGTAGATGACGAATGGCCCCTTCTAGAGACTATCGAACTTCCCATAATAAAATTGTATCTCCAATCTGAAAGGCCCTTGGTTTTGAAGACTTGTCAAATATTCCTTTAACCTTCTCTTGTTTTTTGATACTTCTATCAAGAACATTCTTTTGGATTTCATCTAATTTAATTAACTAACTGATTCTATTGGGCATGGCATCTTCTTCTAAACCACATTCTTGAAGCATCTGATACACTGGAAACTGAAGATAGATAGGAAAGGAGACAATTGAACCATATACCCACTCAAAAGAAGTATTTCCTGTTGCACTTTTCTTAGTTATTTTGTTAGCCCAAAGTGCATAGTTTATTTTACTATCCCAAGATTTCTTGTTACTTCCAACTATTTTCTTAAGGATGGTCATTAAGTTTTTATTCCTGGAGTCTGCAAGACCATTTTCCTAGGGATATTATTTGGATGAGTGGGATATGATAATGCAATATTTGAAGCAAAATGATGTGAGCCTTGTTGAACTAAAATATTTGGCATTGTTGGTTGTTATTTTGGATGGAACCCCAAATCTTATGATAATATTTTCCTCTAGGAATTCCATAAAAACTTTATTAGTATCCTTTTGGGAGGGTATTGCTTTTACTCACTTTGTGAAATAGTTAGTTTCTCTTAGGATCCAAGAAAACCCATTACTTGAACTGTCTTTGAATTTCTGAATGAAATCAAGCCCCCACTACTAGAAAGGGGCTAATAGCACAACTGGTTTTAAAGGAAAGGATGCTAACCTTTTCTTTCCCATGAATAACTGGCATTGAGGAAAACTCCTTACAAAATTGTTTACATATACAAATAAGGAGGGTTAATAATAACCTTCTCTAAGGATTTTATGGGATGTTGTGTCTGTTGCATAATGCCCCCCACAAAATCCTTCATGAAACTTAGTTAAGAGTTGTTTAGACTCTTGTTCATTTACACATCTAAGTATTATTCCATGATGGTTTCTCCAACCAAGTCTATCCTGAGTGATGCAATAAATGACACAATTAATCCTTAGAGATCTTATTTTATGACCATTAAGGTGATTAGGACATGTAAGATTAAGGAGAAATAATATTATATATGCATAACACAAATCCTGCTCTAACTAGTACGTCCTGCTGACTTTAATTGCTCTAGATCATTGTTCTGATACACCATCCCTAAAGCCTCCTCATTCCCTTGAGCTAACATCTTGGCTAGACCTTGACCATTGATTAATTTTGTGGGCCTAATATCTAGATCATATTCTTGAATTTTAGAGACCCATTTACCCCTTATACCCAAACAATCTTGTTCAGACAAGATATATTTTACCGTTGCATGAGGTACATAACCAATTATTTTTTAGTATCCAATGTATGTTCTGAAATGTTTTAACCACTTTATCAAGGCATAAGCCTACTTTTCCATGATTGTATATTTCAATTCTGAATCCTGTAAAGATCGACTCATGAAAGCGATGGGTTTCTCATATACTTCATTGTTTTTCTAAAGCAAGACCTCCAGGATAGTACTTTCATAATCAAAGGATAAAATCAAGAAATATTTAAAATAATCAACACTAACCAAACCTGGTGATCTCATAATTGAATCCTTGATGTATCTGAAATCTTATCGACTCTCATCAATCCATTCAAACTTAGCATCTTTCTTTACTAACGTCTTGGCTGGATTCATTAATTATACTAAGTTAGGGATGAATATTCTTATAAAGTTGATGTGTCCATTAAAGGATTGGAGATATTTCACATTTTTAGGAAAATGGATCCTTTTAATTGCCTCAATCATTTTAGGGTCCATCTTTACTCCATATGTGGAAATGATATGTCCTAATAGTTTCTCTTCTTCAATACCTAGGAAATACTTTGTTGGATTCAAAGAGATACCATATTTCCTACATCTTTTGAATACTTTCTTGAGGTGACTTACATGACTTGTTCTTTTTTTTGAAAAAATGGTTAAGTCATCCTGATAAATTTCTATGATATTTCCAATTAATTGCTTAAATTCATAATCCATGTCCCTTTGGAAAGTTTCCCCTGCATTCAACAAACCGAAAGGAATCCTTAAATATTTGAAAGTACCCCATGGGGTTGTGAAAGTAGTCTTATGTCTACCCCCCTTTTGGATCACCACCTGATTATAACCTGAAAATATGTCTAGCATAGACATCATTTCAAAACATGTTACCTTTTGAAGAAGACTATTAGGAAACATATAGCTGTCCTTTTGACAAGAAATGTTTAGATTCCAGAAATCTATACATATTCTTATGCTCCAATTTTTTTTTCTCACAACCACCAAGTTGGAGTACCAAGATGAATGTCGTGTTGGCGCAATGATCCCAACATCCAACATTTTATCAAGTTCCTTTTTAACTATTGGTGCAAACTTGGGATTGATTTGTCTCCATTTTTGTTGAAAATGTTTAACTTCTTTAATTCCCTATTTGAGAGGTATATTTTGTTGAAACGTATCCTCCCAATAATCTTTGTGTTTTTCATAAGTGAAAGAAAAGACATGCCTATACTCTTTGGCAAGATTTACTAATTCATTCCTTTCCTTCTTAGAAGTACCTTTTCCAAATTTTATTGTTTTTGGTTCATTATTTGTTCCAATGTTGATCTCAATGTAATCCCTAGGTTTCATTGAGTCTATGTCAGTTTTCCTTCTATCTTTCCTATCAAATATATGGTCCAGTGAAACTAGACCACGAGGTATTGGATTATCGAATTGATCACCTTTCCCCTAATACTCTTTACCCTCCTCCTGAAAACCAACATTCAAGTTTGAAAATTCCTTTATGTTATGGATAAATTTCAAAATCAGTTTATCATCACAAAATACCTGCCAATGATCCATGTTATCTGGAATTGATGGTCTAAAGTTAATATCAAATTTACCATCACCATTTAGCAGTTCTTCTGAAGGTTGAAGATTTGAAGCTGCTATAGCTAGCTTATCTTCTAAGCTATTTTGATCTCTATGGATGCTAGTTAGATTTAAGGCATCGAAGAATTCCATCGCATCCCACACTGCATTCCTATATTTCTTTAAATTTTTACACTTTCATGAAAAATGTTTCTTAACTTGGAGTATTATTAAGTCAGAGTCACCTATTATATTCAACATATTAATCTCCATATCTTTATCTATTTACAACCCAAGTAGGAGTGCCTCATATTCTTCTACATTATTGGTTGCTTCAAATTCTGACCTAAAGGAAAAGTTAAAAACTTGTCCTCTAGGTGAAGTGGTGACAACTCTAGCACCCTTTCCAGATATTGAATGAGCGCCATAAAAATTCATCTTCCATATTTCATCTACCCTTTCATATTTAAATTTTTCTTTAACTGGGGCCAAAATGATGTAGCAAGAATACTTTTTCTCCTCTTCACTATGAAATTTCACCATTGTATCTTCAGATAAATGAATTGTGGCATAATTCCAGTCCATTTTAATGGATCCCCCCAAATCAACAGTCCATTTTATTGATAGAAACATACCACATTTGTTAGGTACACCAATTACAAGAATATCCATGTTTAGATGAATATCAGGGTACTTAGCATAGACATTATGATATGGTCTAGTGATTTTTTAATTTAATTGTTCCATGATTTTCCTAGTCATTATGTTGGTTGAAGACTCGGAATCTAACATACAATTATGAAGAAGAAGATCATTCATCAATAGTGAAATATAGAATGGATGATGATCTTCTCTTCCGTGTTCCTTAGCTTGTAAAATAATTGGGAGATCAACAGAGCCATATTTTTTTCTTGGAGTGATTTTTTCTTGTCTTTCTTAAAAGGTTATTTTCATAGGAGGAGTAGGAGTTAACACTTTCATCAATTTTTCTCATTGTGCTGGAATTTTAATCACTTTAGTTGCATGAATTGATACTTTAACTTTTTGAAACCAAACACCCATATCAAGAATATCATTTGGGCCATGAGGAGTGATTACCTGATATTGATTACTTTTTGGAGTTCCAACATTTTCTCTTCTTTGATGGGTGATTCCTTTGAACTTAGGAATTTCTCAAATATGCTCTGATGTAGGCATAGCACCATAGTTCTTACTCAAATTGTCTACCTCTTAACTATACTCTTTTTCTTTCTTCTATTCTTCTTTAGACACAGGATAGATATGGACAACTGTGTTGATGTATTCAATCTCGCTTGAAACTTCTTCACTACTTCCACTCTTAGGAATTCCTTGTTCTAAAATTCGTTGTTCCACATAACAACTAGCTTCTTCATGAAGTGAATCACAAGTTATACAATAGGGGATCACTTTCTGAACCACATTGGTTGTATCCAGTTGATTTGGAAGATTATTATCTATATACGGATCTTTCTTAGGACCCCAGTTACCTTTAGGATTGAAATTTTTCTTATTAGAGTTAGACATTTCCATGCTCACTACTCGATTCTGCATGTTTTTCAATTGATTAGTATAAGTGGATTCCATGGCTTCCATTTTTTCATTTAAATCCTTAATCTTATTATCCTATGCCTCTTGCATGGGCTCTTTCCCTTTGGATTCATGTTTTGGCTTATCTCTTGTAAAGCCATGCAAGTTAGACTTACCTGAATCCTACATATTTGCATCAATTTTAATGGTTAATGGTTGAGAAGCTTTAAGATCAGCGGGTTCCTTGTCTCTTAATTGGTATCTCATTTCCCCACTGAGTTTCTCTATATAATAAATTAGGATAGATTTATTAGGAGGCTTGAATTCATCATCCATGCTTTCAATAAGATCTCTAATTTTTTTATTGAATTCCTCCATCATTTCATTTTCATTTCTATTGATGGAGTGGAGTGCATTCAACGGGAAATGAGGCTCCTTTGTTTCACCAAATCTTTCCAAAAATCCCTTCTTAAAGGAATCCCAAGAATTATATGAATCATCATCAATATTGATATACGAGTCACACGCATCTTCTTTAAGTGATAAGGACAAAATATTCATGTATACATCATCGTGTTGACTTGCAGCACCCCAATACCAACTAAGGAGACATTTTGAGAATTTTCTAAGATGGCTTGATGCAAAAATGACATTGTTCCCTTGGAAAGTTGGTAGATTCTCTATAGCTTTGTCCAGTATGGTATGAGGCTAACCTAAAATTAAGGGGCTAAAATAAAGCATCCATTTGAATAAGGAGATTTTCCGCAGGATGTGCCATTGTGAACAATAATTGGATGTCATAATAGACTCGACCGCTATATTTTCAAGGATTCTATGAGACTCAAGTCTATGTAATCTTATCTGTAAGAACCTTTCAGGTTCAGGAAAAAGTTGAAATACTTTGTGTAAAATTTTTCTTGTAGAATATCCTAAAGTGTTTTTAAACTATGGAGTCACCAAATGGAATGAGTAGGTCTAAAAAATATTCGACTAGATATACACAAATTTATTGGATTAAAAAAAAAAGAAGGTGTGAGTCATACCTCGGGAATAAAAATATTTATCCTTGGAAATGGCGCCAAAAAGTGTTGTCGCCTTTCACACACCGGGGGGTTAAGCACATCATAGATATTTCAAGCTGCTAGGTGTGTCCTTGGGGGAAAGTCTTGAGACAAGTACTTCCACTTGATCTTGACTCCTCTATTTAGGCCAAACTCTTAACGAAGCCAAGGGGGGTGGTTCCTAAGAAAGTATTGTCTAAGGATCTTAAGTTTTAGTCGTTAATGATGAAGTAAGTTGTTTAATATTTTTGGGAGTAAAATTACTGAGACAATATTGTTTGAAAATTTAAGTAAATATTCAGGAACATAACAATAAAACATAAGAAAAATGAAATAAATGTGAATCAGATCAGTGCCAAAGGTGTCAAAGTAAAATAATGTTGTTGAAATGAAATGTTTTGCAATGTGTCTTGGTCAAATTTAATTATTAGAATATGAGTTGAGTTACGTGAAGGGGATTCTCGATAAATTGAAAGTACTTAGAATAAGTATGGAATATAACTAAAGTGTCTCATCACTCAGAAATGTGGGATGAATGAGAGTCTCTGAGATGGTTTCCAACACTACACCAACAAGGATGTATCCTGACTGTATCTCGAGGTCACTATTCAGTGGTTCCTACTTCCATTGAATAAGTTTCCCACGATTGTAAACTATCGTACGAAGGACATTCATAATGTTTTTTTGGTTAGTTTCTTTTATTAATTAATTATTAGGTTAATGTGTAGAATTAATAGAATGTTGAAAACCGATTTTGATTGCCCAATGACCAGGAAAAGCCTACAAAGGGAAAGAGCATACACACTTTAAGGAAAAAAATTATTCCAATTTGATGGATCAAAATTTATTGTAAAATCAAATACACTAATGAAAAATTAAACTTCAACTATGTGTCACTTTCTGATCATCCATCAATAATCAACAAAGATCCTTTGGTTGGTGGTGAGAGCATACTTTGTGGCAATGAGTTGGGTGTTGAATTTAAAGATGATATCAAAGAAAAAAAAACTAAACTATAAATCATTTCTAGAAGGTGGAGTGTGTGCAAGTGTTTATTAGTAAAATTCAAACCATGAAAGAGAGTGTGAACCCCCCTAGGGGGGATGGAGTGTAAGCATTGTGTAGCCCAATTTATTACTTTATTAATTAAATTTACACTATGATGAAAGATGAATTAAAATTTCACTTTGATCCTTGAAATGGATTGAAATGCTTACAATGTTTCCAGGAGAGAAAAGGAAAGAAGAAAAGGGATGGAGGATGGAGCTTTTAATGTTTCGGGTGACCCAAAACTTGAAATTTGAACAATATGTCCTCTTCCTTTTCTCAAAACATCCTAAAAATGTGATTTAAATGTATTAGAATGTTGTAAAATAATAAAAACAAATGAATATTAATCTACACTACTCAAAATGCTCAAAACAATGTAAACATTTTATTAAAAATGGCACTTTGAGAGACTAAATCGGATCTGGTTTAAGATGAAGCTTTAAAATGAATATAGATATGAAACATATGCCTAATTGAAATCATATTTAAGATATAAGAATTATCTATCCAAATTTACTAAGCATCAAGTAACCGTAACCAAGAAGAAAGATTTAATTTTTTTAAAGAAGAAGAGCGAAATTCCCCAGCCCGTGCTTGAAAGAAGTGAAGGAAAGAGGGATATGCAAGATAAAAATGTTAAGAACATAAAAATTTGTATTTTAAAAGATAATTGTATGCAACCGAGATATAATCCCCTTCTAACTGAGATAATCCTGCAAAAAATAGTCAATTTCTTATACAAAGAAGGTTAGATCTAGTTAATATCACCAATAAAAAAAAGTAGGTGAGCATAAGTATAACCAACTATAGTATATTGCTCCTAAAAAATTATGATAATGAAATTCAAATAAGTAACTTGACAAAAAAAAATATTATTTAATTTAAACAAGATCAAAACACATTGCTTGACAAAAATAATGCATGAGATTCAACCGATTTCACCTCAAATTTGACCAAGTCACAAGATCACAATGAAATCATGTAGAATAGCCTCCAAAGCCTTCAATATTTATTAAAAAAAATTCAGCAACAAAATTACTATTGGAATAGGTTCAATACATCCTCCTGAAAGAGGAGAAAGACCCTACTTTTATAGCAAAAATGGAGCTCAAACCCCAAGGGGGTGAATTTTCCAAGTGTGAGTTGGTTTTGGGGGATGATAAAATCATGGTAGGAGGTTTGAATTCGTGGGAAAGGAGGATTCCACCTCTCTTGAGGTATACCACTTGGTTTGGGAATCCTCCACCTCTTGTAACTACTCCTTCCAAGTGGAAAAACAAACTCTCGATGAGAGAATGTGCCCCCCTTTGGTGGAGGTGAGTTGGAGATTCTCCCTTGATGATAGAAGATGCTCATATATGCATATAATTTCCATAGACAATATCCTCATAAACCCTAACACCTTAGAGAAATGTCCCAGACAAGCTGCCTTTGATTTAGGAATTGAATTTTCTCCAATTTTCCCATTTCTTTGACCCTCCGAGTCATTTTACAGAGAAAATCTAAATTAATAATTTGAATCTCAAAAGTGGGTTTAGGGTTTTAGTGGGGGATATGGGTCCAAAACTGAGCATCCCAATGACCAAAATGGTTCCCTATTCCCTAGGGATAATTTTATGACCTTTTGAACTTTTAGAATTAAAAAACACCTTATCGATGATTTTATTAAAAAACTAAAAATTAAAAAAACCTATGAAATACTTAGCACATATCCACGAAATATTAGGACTATGAATAGCATGGTTTAATACATAGAACCTAGGCTTGAATAACCTTTTAAGACAAAATCACTAATTTCACCATCCCGACTTTGGAGGATTTTCAGTGAAAAACTCGAAAATTACATGCCACTTAAAAAAGCGTCACATAATTGACGAGGGAAAAAACACTAGAGGAGGACGATCTTGATGACCAAATGTAACACCCCAGTTTTGACCCCGTTTGCATTAAATATATGTGATACATATGTTGTAAATAATCGTGGTGAGGAGCTAAGGGCAAAGGCCCCACAATCAATTTAGTTATGTTATGTTTTGGATTGGAATGGTCACCGATGGTATATCGGGACATACGACATATATTAAATTGTGGCATCATGTAAATGTGCATTTTTAATTAAATGACCCAACCAGCTATGTTCACTGCAACCAAATTGAAAAGGGCATGATTCCAAAGGATATGGAGGGGGAATGTTGAACATTGAGCCATGGGGGAAAAGCCATGTGTCACCACTCTCTTCGCTCACCTTCCCTTGTCTCATTGAACCACCACCTTAGTTATTTCTGTTGTTAGTTGGGGTAGCTGTTGGCTGGCAAGAAAACCACTACTATGCCCACATATGCTCTCACTCTCCATGACGTGGCTTTTCGTAGCGGATGGTCTTTCCACTATGGGGATGGAGAGTCAGTTCGTTTTCCCTCACACTAGGTGGAGTTAAAAGGTCCACATTCCATTATTTAGGGATTTGCCTTCCCTCTCTCAGGGGATTGCCAGTTTGTGGTTGTGTCACTTCCATTCACACAGAGAACTAATTTTCCCTTGGCATGAACGGACTGTGTATTGTCCCACCGTTCATATGGAGATCGTAGCTTTGTTTTCATTATTGATCCTTTTTTTTCCTGTTTTGTGCTCCTGATTAGATAGGGTACTGTCTTGGGTGTTCATCACTAAAATGTGACTGTTGGCTACATCTTTTCCCTCATGTACAGAGTGGGAGTCTATTCCTTCCCCATTCTTCTACCTGTGCAATATTCTCCAGCGATTGAATTGAGGATCGGGTGTTGTGGGTTCATGGTTGTTTGTGGGCTGTTGTTTTCCCATGATTGCTTGGCTGTGTTTTCCCTTTTTATGGTGGTATCAGTTGAATATTGTTATGAGTTCCTACATTCTGGTTGACTATGTTTTCCCCCTGTAAAAGCTTGAATAATTTTTTGGTTGCTTGCATGCAATGGTTTTGTCCTCAGACTACATTGGAGTGGTGAATGAGGGCCTGAGGTGCTTGATAAACCTGGTGGGTTGAGAACCACACAGACAGAGATACTAAGCTGGATTTCTTCTCCACAAACCCTGAATAGCACTGGAAGGGAGATTAGGGTCTGAGGGACTATGTTGCAGAGAAGGGACTGATTTCCTTGTGTTGGGTGTGTGTGGGTGCTCTAGAAACCAGGCTGGCTCTGGTGTTGGTGTCTGCAGCTCTTCAATGAGCTCACCAGCTTAGCATTTAGCCTTTCCAAGCTCCTAGGTGGCCTGATAAACCCAACTTTGTTGGCTTGGCTGATCTGTTGTTCGCCTAATAAACCCAACTGTGTTGGCTTGGCTAAACTATGTACCTTTGTGGTTTTGTTATCCTTGGCTATGTGTGAGCCTGCTAGTTCTTCATTCCTTGGGGAATCATGCCCAGCTCAAGGGTGGCAGCATTGTTGAGAGATTAAAGAGCACATAGCCTATGGTTGGGTGGAACGTTGCAACAGCGTAGGTGGTTGCGGAACAAGTTCTTTATAAGATAAGTATTCTTGCCTAACTTGTGTCTGCGATTATAATTACCATTGACGAATAATAAGGAACATGTGAAATGATGATCTGTATATGCATGAGTGTTGATTGATATGTTTTGCTTTCGTTGTGTGTATGAATGATTATGCTTCATAATATGTTTTATGTTATAAGTATCATGCTTCAGCATTACATATATGTATGTTCATGTTCGTGGGGCTAGATGCCCGAATTATCTGATGTATGGTAGTGTCCTCTTTGGACGGTTTGAGCATTGGGGATGTTACAGTGTGGTATCAGAGCTCTAGTTGCAGCATGGGCCTGAATGGGCCATGAAAGATTAGGTAGCATAGGTAGGTTTCCTTTTTCCCAACAACGATCAGAAAATTGTGGCAGGAAAATTTAGAAAAAATTTCGAAGTAACGAAATCATCAGCCATCGGAAGACGTTAGTGGTTCGTGCGCCTGCCGTTGTGAAAGCCTAGAGCACTAGTCTTCCGACGAGGAAAATTTTGAAATAGCGATGCCGATGTGCTTCGGTTCACTGATCAGGAGAGAACAGTTGATTTGGCCGATGATGGATAGGAGATGGTCGAGCCAATGAACCAGCGGAAGAAGGTAAAGAGAAATATTTTGAAAATTTTTTCTAAGTCTGACCATCGACAATCGGTGGAAGATAGTTGTTTTCATCGCTGATGGTTAGAAAAGGGAACTGTTGATGAACTACATCAAAAAATTTTAGCTGATGGCACACTCGTCATTGCGGTAGTCTAAGACACTATCCACCCGATGGATAGTTAATCCGACGGTCGATGCGACGAAAGAAAGAGGAGGAAAATTTCTGAAATTTTTCAAAGTGTTGAATTCATCGGCCATCGAGAAATGTTAGTTGTATGAATCACTAAAGAACATCGGAAGGAATTAGTGGTTCAAAGCACCACCATTGTGGAAGCCTAGTGCACTAATCCTCTAACGAATACAGGTTCCTCTTATCGATACCATGATGGTTGTGTTTCAGTCACCGATCGGAGGAGGATAGTGTTTGACATCATCAATGAATAGAAGATGTACGAGCCGATGTGGTGGAAGACAAGGTAAGAAGAAAATTCAAAATTTTCTCTAAGGCACGAGATCATTGGCTATCAGACAATGTTAGTGGATTAGATCACTGATCGAAAAAGGTTCAATGAATTTGAACCATAGTTGTGGCTTCTTAGTCAACTGTCCATTCGATGCCACAATTAACAACTACTCTGACTGCCGATGAGTGCCCCATGGAGACCATAGTGACTCTTCTACCCGCCGTTGTAGCCACATAATGAACTGGTCACCTGATGAGAAGTGCATCCTAGTGCTGATTCCACAAAATACAAGTTGCTCTGACCGACGACAAAGATGTGAGCTGTGGAAGACATAGGAAGATTGTGGGCCATCATTGCGGAAGCTGAAGAGACTAACCGTTCGATGCGTAGGGCACCCAGCCGTCGATGCAGCGGTTAGTCTATGCTATCGCTAACGAAGTTCATAATGATAGATGATTAAGGACCTGATTAGAAGACAAATTTTAAGAGTATAAAGTCATCAAAAAACTATTAAGGATCAGGTCACCGATCAGATGGAATCAAAGGATCGTGAACCTTCCATTGCGGTAGTCCAAAGCACTATCCACCCAATGGATAGTAGGCCAATAGCCAAAGATGCCTACAAAAGCCATAGGAGAATCACTTACCGCCATTGCGGCTGCTCAAGGGACTGTGCACCCGATGAACAGTCAATTTTCTCACCGATGCAGATCAGAAGTTTAATTGGTTTGCTGCTGAAACACCGAGAAGAAATAAGCAAACAAACCATCGACGAGCTAGATGTTTTAACCACTGAAGTGTCGGAAAGGTAGTTGGGAAGGGGTCCTATTGGTCCTAAGAAGATTTGGGTTTTTCAAAGGAACTTCTCAGTAATTGTTCAAGTGGTTTTCAACTGTATTTCAGCATATTTTGACAGAGTATCAGTGGTCATAGGGCTGAAAAGAAAGAGAGGAAAATTTTGTGTTTTAAGCAAGATTGTGTTTTATGAATTTCCAAAATAGGAAGGTAAGTAGTTTTTATTTATATTAATGATATGCATATAATAGTGTGTTACTTACACATTGCATAATTATAGACAACTTCCAAGAGTAGCACTCTAGAAAGAACAGTGTGGTAAAGAAAGAGGTGATTTAGTCATGAGAACCCATGATGGGTATGATGCTCGGGATTCTTACGAGCGTGCAGGAGATGCCATGGGAGAAAATGTCCAGAATGGAAATGATGAAATAGAGTCTAATGGAAGGAGATTCCAAGAGACACCATCCAAGGTTTCAGCCACCATGAGAAGCTTGATTAAATCCCAGGAAGAGCAGCATCAGTTGAATGCTACCATGTTGCAGAGTTTGATAGAATTGCAGAGAAAGATAGATTCTGGATGAGGTACATCAAGACCAGAAGGAAGTAAGAGCAACACTAGGAGGAGGAGAAGGAATTCCAGTGCATCATCTGACTCTGAAGAATCTAGTGGAGATACAAGTTCATCTTCTCATAAAAGGAAAAGAATAAGGCACCATAGGGATCACTCTCAAGATGAATTTAGGAAAGCTAAACCTCCTACATTTGATGGTGATATAAAGACGGGACAAGAAGCTGAAGCTTGGCTCCTTGGGATAAAGAAGTACTTCCAAGTATAGGATTATTCAGGAAACATGAAGGCAAGAGTTTCCATATTCAATATGAATGGAAGAGAATCTATTTGGTGGGAACACTTCAAGAAAGTAAAGAAGACTAGTGAAAGGAAACTGAAGTGGAAATAGTTCAAGAAGTATTTCAAGCAGAAATACCTCTTTGACAAGTATTATGAGAAAGATCAAGGAGTTCCATGAGTTGATATTGGGACAATAGACCATGGATGAATATGAAAACAAATTCTTGGAATTGTTGAGGTATGTACGGTACATCAAGGATGAAAAAGTGAAGGTCTAGCGATTTTTTAGTGGATTGCCTCAAGCCTACAAAGATAGAATTGAGTTTTATGAACCTAGGAGTCTTGAAGAAGCGATAAGGAAGGCTAAGCATTGCTATGAGCAAAGCAAGGGTAAGCCTGATTACCATAAGGCATGGAAGGAAAAGAAGAATGAGAAGTTTGACCAGAGAAGGAAAGGTTTCAAACCTTCTAGATTCAAAAATCAATAGAAGCAGCCATCCCAAGTTGCGAGTAATCCAATTGGAGTGACAGGTGGGAAGCCTAAAGAGCCACATCAGAATAAAGGTCCATTTAAATGTTGGAAATGTGAAGGACCCCACTTGCACAGACATTTTACACTTAAGAATGAATGTGAAAGGATAGCTTATAACATTCAGGGAGAAGAAACAGTGGGTCAAGTGGCAAGAGTAGTCCCTAGAATTTATGCAGTACTGGAGGACAGCCAGGCGGATCACCAATCAACTGTGGTTGAAGTTGCAGGTAATATTTTTGAGCAGTCTATTTATATTTTGACTGACCCTGGTTCTACTCACAGTTACATTACTCCTAGAGTATTGGATATTTGTTCTTTTAAGAAGGAGAAGCATAGGAAACCTTGGTTAGTTTAGCTAGCCACTGGGACTAAGAGAAGGGTCAGTGAATTGGTAGAGAAGTTTCCATTGGTCATGAATGGATTGATAACTTGTGTAGATATGAATGTTCTACCGCTTGGTTCCTATGATATTCTCATTCGAATGGATTGGTTAGAAGCTCGCAGAGTGAAGCTTGACTGCTATAACAAGACTTTAGAATGCACATATGAAGAAGGAAACCCAGTAGTTGTGAAGGGTATTACAAAGGTAATTTTAGTAAGACAAGTTTCAACAATGCAATTGAAGAAGTTTTGTAGGAAAGGTTGCCAGTTGTATGCAGCTCATATTCTGGAACCAACAGGAAATGAAACTCCTAGGTTGGAGGATTATCAAGTGTTACAGGAATTCAAGGATGTATTCCCTGATGAGATTCCAAGACTTCCTCCAAAGAGGGACATTGATTTCACCATTGAACTTGTGTTAGGAATAGCACCAATGTCCAAGACACCCTATAGGATGAGTACACTAGATATGCTAGAGTTGAAGATGCAACTGCAAGATTTGTTGGAAAATAAGTATATCCGATCGAGTGTGTCTCCTTGGGGAGCATCAGTTCTGTTTGTGAAGAAGAAATATGGTACACTCGGGTTATGTATTGATTACGGACAGTTGAACAAGGTTACTATGAAGAATAAATATCCTTTGCCTAGGATTGATGACCTCTTTGATCAAATGAGAGGAGCAAAGGTATTTTCCAAGATTGACTTGAGGTCTGGTTACCATCAGGTGAGAATCAAGGATGAATAAATTCATAAGACAACCTTCAGAACAAGGTATGGACATTATTAGTTTATAGTGGTACCATTTGGTCTCACAAATGCACCAGGTACATTTATGTGTCTTATGAACAATGTCTTCAACAAGTATTTGGACAAGTTTTTTCTTGTTTTCCTTGATGACATTCTTGTTTATTCTAAGAATGAGGAAGAACATGAAGATCATTTGAGATTTACATTGCAATTTCTCAGGGAACATTAGCTGTATGAAAAACTAAGCAAGTGCGACTTCTACAGAGATAGAATATAGTATTTGGGTCACACTATCTCAGAAGAGGGTATAGCACTAGACCCTGAGAAGATTGAATCCATTAAGAATCGGCCTAATCCAAGAAATGTGACAGATGTAAGATCTTTTATGGGATTTGCAGGATACTATAGGAGATTCATTGAGGGATTTTCCAAGGTTGCACATGCCATCATTTCTTTGCAAAATAAGGGGATCAAGTTCGAATGGACTTCAAAGTGTGAAGAAAGCTTCCAACGGTTGAATAATATTCTCACTAGTGCACCAGTATTGAAGGTTACAGATCCAGAGAAATATTTTGTGGTGTGTACTGATGCATGTAGACAAGGGCTTGGAGGAGTCCTCATGCAGGAAAACCACGTGATATGTTACAAGTCAAGAAAGCTAAAGGATCATGAGAAGAACTATTCCACTCATGATCTTGAGCTTGCAGCCATAGTACATGCTCTCAAGATGTGGAAACATTACTTGATGGGTAGAATATTTGAGCTTAGGATAGATCATTGTGGTCTGAAGTATCTATTTGATCAGCCTACTTTGAACGCTAGGCAAGCAAGATGGCTGGAATTTTTATGTGAGTTTGATTTGGAAATCAAGCACATAAAAGGGAAAGAGAATAAGGTAGCTGATGTGCTCAGCAGGAAGATACAGGAAATGCATGTGGCATCTCTTAGTATTTGCCAATAATACTTGAGGTAGCAGATTGGTAATCATGTTGCCGGAGATGAATTGTACGAGCAGGTAAAAGACAAATTGTAGCAGCAAAGTCTTGAGAAGAAGCATGAAGGATATAAATTGGAAGAAGATGGATTCCTCACTTATAAAGGTAGAATTTATATTCCGAATGTAGAATATTTGAGGAGATTTGTTATGGATGAAATCCATCAAACTCCATATTCTGGTCACCCGGGATATCATAAGACAATTGCTATAGCTAGAAAGCAGTTCTTTTGGCCAGGAATGAAAAAGGACATGGCTGAATACATTTCAAGGTGCATGAAACGTCAACAGGTAAAATTTGAGCATCAACATCCCGTAGGCTTGTTGCAGCCTTTGACAGTTCTGGAATGGAAATGGGAAGCTATTTCCATGAATTTTATTATAGAATTGCCGATGACTTGGAGACAACATGATTCCATCATGGTTGTGGTAGACAAGTTGACAGAGGAAACACATTTTATACCGATGAAGTCTACGCACAAGAATGATGACATTCCAAACATATTCATGAAGGAGATTTTCAAATTGCATGGATTACCGAAGGCAATAGTCTCTGACACAGATGTCAAGTTCACTTCCAATTTTTGGAAGGGATTGTTTGTAGATTTGGGTACAAAGCTAAACTTCAACATTGCATACCATCCTCAAACAAATGGGTAGATAGAAAGAGTTAATTGGGTGCCTGAAGATATGCTTCGCATGTATGTGATGGAAAAACCAACCAAGTGGGAAGATTACTTACACTTGGTAGAGTTTTCTTATAACAATGGATAGAAAGCATCCTTGGGGATGAGTCCGTATGAAGCTTTGTATGGAATAAGGTGTAGGACACCAGTGACTTGGGGTAACCCAGTGAACAAGGTTGTGCTTGGACCAGAATTGCTCAAGGAAATAGAGTAAGAGGTTGTAAAGATCAGGAAGAATATGAAAGCAACACAAGACATATAGAAAAGCTATGCAGATAAGCATAGGATGAACAAAGAGTTCAGTGTTGGGGATCATGTCTACCTCAGAATGAAGGCCAAGAAAATTTCCTTGAATCTTGGAAGTTGTGCCAAGCTGTCACCTAGATATTGTGGGCCATTTGAAGTGCTTGAAAGAATAGGGCCTATTGCATATAGACCTGCATTGCCTGCTAGTACTAGAGATCATAATGTTTTTCATGTTTCTTTGCTTAAGAAATGTGTACATGATCCTAACCATGTGATAAATTGGGGTGTGAGTCAGGTGGAACCCGAGGGAGAGTTCCAAATCGAGCCAATGTGCATCCTCGATAGGAAGGTCACAATGCTCCAGAACCGAGCCATAGGGAAGGTAAAGGTACAATGGGAGCACTACAGACCCGAAGAGGCTACGTGGGAGGTGGAGGATGCCATGTGATTGGCACATCCATTTTTGTTCAATCCTGCGATACACTGAGGCGGTACCAGTGTATTATTTTGTTCAAATTTTGTAAAGCACTGAGGACAGTGCTATTGAAGGGAGAGGGTAATGTAACACCCTAGTTTTGACCCTGTTTGTGTTAAATATATGTGATACATATGTTGAAAATAATCATGGTGAGGAGCTAAGGGAAAATTCCCCACCATCAATTTAGTTATGTTATGTTTCATATTTGAATGGTCACCGATGGTATATCAAGACATACGACATATATTAAATTATGGCATCATGTAAATGTGCATTTTTAATTAAATGACCAAACCAACTATGTTCACTACAACCAAATTGAAAAGGGCATGATTCCAAAGGATATGGAGGGGGAATGCTGAACATTGAGCCATGGGGGAAAGGCCATGTGTCACCACTCTCTTCACTCACCTTCCCTTGTCTCATCAATCCACCACCTTAGTTGTTTCTGTTGTTAGTTGGGGCTGCTGTTGGATGGCAGGAAAACCACTACTATGCCCATGTTTTCTCTCACTCTCCACGACGTACCTTTTGGTAGCAGATGGTCTGTCCACTATGGGGATGGAGAGTCTGTTCATTTTCCCTCACGCTGGGCGGAGTTAAAAGGTTCCACATTCCATTTTTTAGGGGTTCTCTTTCCCTCTCTCAAGGGATTGTCGGTCTGTGGTTGCATCCCTTCCATTCACACAGAGAACTAATTTTCCCTTGGCATGAATGGACTGTGTATTGTCCCGCCCTTCATCTAGAGATCGTGCCTGTGTTTTCATTATTGATCCTTTTTTTTCCTGTTTTGTGCTCCTGATCAGACAGGGTAATGTATTGGGTGTTCATCGCTGAAATGTGACTGTTGGTTGTGTCTTTTCCCTCATATACAGAGTGGGATTCTATTCCTTCCCCATTCTTTTGCTCTTGAAATATTCTCCAGTGATTTCATTGAGGATCGGGTGTTGTGGGTTCATGGTTGTTTGTGGGTTGTTGTTTGCCCACAATTGCTTAGCTGTGTTTTCCCTTTTTATGGTGGTATCGGTTGAATATTGTTGTGAGTTCCTACATTCTGGTCGACTGTGTTTTTCCCTTGTAAAAGCTTGAATAACTGTTTGGCTGCTTACGTGCAGTGGTTTTTATCTCAGACTGCATTGGAGTGGTGAATTAGGGCCTGAGGTGCTTGATAAACCTGGTGGGTTGAGAACCACATAGATAAAGCTACTGAGCTAGCTTTCTTCTCCACAACCCCCGAATAGCACTGGAAGGGAGATCAGGGTCTGAGGGACTGCGTTGTAGAGAAGGGACTGATTTCCTTGTGTTGGGTGTGTGTGGGTGTTCTAGAAGCCAGGCTAGCTCTGGTGTTGGTGTCTGTAGCTCTTCAATGAGCTCACCAGCTTAGAATTTAGCATTTCCCAGCTCCTGGGTGGCCTCATAAACCCAACTTTGTTGGCTTCGCTGATTTGTTGTTCCCCCGGTAAACCCAACTGTGTTGACTTAGCTAAACTGTGTACCTTTGTGGTGTTGTTATCCTTAGCTATGTGTGATCCTGCTAGTTCCTTATTCCTTTGGGAATCATGCCAAGATCGGGGGTGGCAGCGTTGTTGAGATATTAAAGAGAATGCAGCCTATGGTTGGGTGAAACGTTGCAGCGAAGTAGCTGGTTGCAGAACAAGTTCTCTATAAGATAAGTATTCTTTCCTAACTTGTGTCTGCGATTATAATTACCATTCACGAATGATAAGGAACATGTTAAATGATGATATGTATATGCATGAGTGTTGATTGATATGTTTTGCTTCCATTCTGTGTATGAATTATTATGCTTCGTATTATGTTTTATGTTATAAGTATCATGCTTCAGCATTGCATATATGTATGTTCATGTTCATGGGGCTAGATGCCTGGATGATCTAATGTATGGTAGCATCCTCTTTGGCCAGTTTGAGGGTCAGGGACATTACACCAATTACTAAGAAGTCCAAGAATTTTACAAAAATAAACCATCACACTATTCCATTTATTACAATGTCCCTGAGGGGGTGTGAACATGCAAAAACGGGACCAGAACTGGCCCTAATGAAACCATGGAACTTCCTGAGCACTGAGTGAGAAAAATGACTTGTTCCAATCCTTGGTGGCTCACTTGAAATATCCACTAAGTGAAACTTAGTGGATAACATCTTCCACTGGTGCAGGAACGTTCTTCCTTATATGAAAAAAACAAATAACATGCATCCACATGACTTTTTTTTCTTATAATATTCCCCATAATGTTTTTGAGATAGTGGTAGGCGGTTTCTCCCTACCACCTTTGATCCAACGGAATGATCCTCCACCCAACATGCAGAATGCAATAAAAATTCCATTGGCCCATGAATTTTTTTCTCTTTTTGCATGTTGTGGGAATGGAAAAAATATCCATTGTCGATCTCTTTTTCCTTTTATCACACCTCGATGATAAAATTTGACCTTTAATTCCCTCTAACGGTCACTTCTCCAATCTCCTACCCTCTTTTCCATAATGCAACTTCCTCTCGCAGATTCCCTACTCGTCGTCGATATTTTTACTCTTCAGATCAGAATCGTTGATGTTTTCATAAAGTACTGCAAGTGCTTTATTCGTTTGCTTTAGTCACTTCTTACCTTCAACATGTGGTCCTATGGGAAATATTAAGATCTTAGCTTTCCCTGAAGCACCCAAATTCTCTTGGCCATGGTTATATTGCTAGGATTTAAAATACATAAGATCTTGATCTCACATGAATCCCTTCTTAGCTATTATGCATCAAAACTGTGCTAACACTTGTATTGAGTTGTGACCTTGTGGGCTACCTTGGATTGAACCATGACCTATTCTAGGAAAAAACCATGATTTATGTGGATTGCTTGGATAGAAAGATTACCTCTGTGGGATGTTTTGATAGAGCTGTGACCTCTGTGAGCTGTTTGGACTAAGCTGTGATCTTTTTTGGGATACTAAGTTGGGTTGTGACCTTTGCTAATTTTTCTAGACTAAACCATAACTGTTGCTTGGGATTCCTTGACTGGATCTGTGGTTTGTTGATTGTTATAAGGTCTTTTCTATGAGTGTGTTGTTTTTGGTTCATACCATGACCTTTACTAGGGATGTTGTGGTTCTTTTTTATCCTATTGCAATAGGATAAGATTTTTAAGACTTTAGAGAGTGTTTGCGCTCCTTTTCATCCTCCTTGAGGCTACTACTATATATCGAAGTGTGCCATATTCTGAGGGACATGATAGAGTATGGGTTAATGATGCCTCTACATTTGACAGGATATTCTATTTTCTTGATGTCTGATTGTCCTAAAATATTTCCATTTATTACAGCAATGGGATTGAAATTTCATCCTCATTTCTAGAGTGTTTTGATTAATACCTTGAGGTCTGTGTTTGTATAACACTACCCTACAACTACCTATCTCTCTCTCTCTCTCAAGTATTTCCATTGTTTCATTAGTGACTTGCCTCCTAAGAGACAAATTATGATCATAACATGTTCAAGGTATCAGTTAATAAGAAAACACTTAAATTAGGTATAAAGAAAAGGAAGAGTGAAATGCTTCACTTCATCACAATCACTTTACCTGGAAAACTACTCAACTAACAAGGATTTACTACATCCAAATGTTTGATTGTATTACACAATATCAAGTAATGAGAGATATTACGAAGAAATGTATGAGGTTGTCACACAAGTCACTAGGATTCCTATGGGTATTATTGACATGCAAATAAAATATTATAAATATGTGGATAGACTATTGTGCGATGAGACTGCAACTATTGGATGGTAGAAATAAATTACTCCCTAAAGGTGTAATTCAACTGAACAATATAAATTTTTCCTTAAATTGTTTCACAAATCCCCAGGGATTCCCAACACAATATATAAAGGAATATTAATCCCATACTCATTAGATGTTTCTTGACCAATACAAAGCATAGAATTGAACAAGACATGGCCACAACCAGGAAATTTGTTGAGGTAGCTAAGACAAAAATTGTCAAGGAGATCCTACAACAAGTTTCTAAAAGGAAAATTGTGAAAGAAGAGTTCAAGTATGATTCCAAACAGTAGAATACGGAATATGAGGACAAGCAACTAGTTGTTTTAAGGGAAAAAAATGAAGTTAAAAGACCAAGCAACCAACTCTGGGGAGGTAGAGATCCTGAGAGGAGGCCAAGTGACAAATGGTACAATTTTACACTGTTGATATTTTATAAGTCTTCTAGAATTTTAAAAGAACACTGCCATTTCTATCAAATTAAATCCATGTAAAAAATTAAACAACAACTATCGTGATTTTATGATTATAATTACAATGCCTACCATTCTCTCGAGGAAGACAAAATATTTCCCTTTAGAGTGTATGATTTGTAAATGATAAGCCTATAGCATGCTCATTTCATCAACATGGATTCCTAAGGAATGAATGTCTAGTATCCTTCAATTCTTGAAAATGTTGATGATAATGTGTCACAAGTAGCAACATTAAACTCTCAATAGGTTAAACTTGGAATGGATTGTTATACAAGTTTTAGGCTCAAAATCTCACTCAATGGACCACCCATTGTCCTCATAATATTACTCTCAATGAAATGATAATTCTTTACAAAAATATGGCCATTTCTAATGTTGCTCTTAATTAAATGCTCACATATCATAACATGTTCAAGGTATCAGTTAAGAAGAACAAAATTAAATCACGTATAAAGAAAAAGAAGAGTGAAATGCGAGTCACTTCATCACAATCACTTTAACTTGAAAACCACTCAACTAAAAAAGATTCAATACACCCAAATGTTTTATTGTATTTGTGGAAATTGAACCCATGTGTTAGAACAATTACACTCACAACAATTGCCAATTACACATGCAAATTACTCACAAAAGGAGACTAAATATGGAGCAGAACAATAATCTGTATTGAATAAGTGTACAATAGCCAACCCTGTGAAGTCATAGGCTTCCAAAATAAATAATTACATGAGAGATTCAAATGCATAAGGATTCCATTCGAATTTGGTCAAAAGCAGGCTTACTAAATCTAACCAAATCCCCCATAGGTGAATAAAGCAGTTTCCAAAACTGTCTAGGAGCTCAGGAACTGGAAAAATAAATTAGGAAAGCTAATAGATGGTGGAAGGAAAAATCATACATGCTTTTCATAGGATAAAAGAGTGGAGGATGATGAGGACAAAAAACAAGTTAACTTCACCTAGTCAAACTTTCCCAATTGCCTTAAAACTCAGAAAAAACAGGCAATAAAGTAGAAAAAATAGATATGCACTAGGGAGGCTAGGAATAAAGAAGATTTGATTCCAAGAGGTTTCCCAAGCACTCCATGACTCAAATTTAGCAATTTTTACCACTATGGATGTGTGGAGGACAACTTGCATAAGGTGGAATATGCAAACTAGGAAAATAAGACAAAAAATTGGATTAATTAATGTCTAAGGTAGCTAACTATGGGTTGATTATTCTAACACCCCCCTTTAATCCTGACTTATGAGTAAAATATCAGAAAATTATAGGGCCTAGAAACAAGGATTAGTCACCCTTTACATACTACATGTCCATTTAACCAAGGAAAGAGGAAAAAACCCAGTGGGAAAAATCCTCCCTTAAACATGGACAGTAAAACAAAATTTGGAAATCTTGTCATCACTCATGCTTCACAGCATGATCAACAATCCCTATTAGTGATTTGAGATTGCTGAATGTATTCTCACAAAAAACTTCGGTGAATATATCTACTACTTGTTATGAAGATGAACAGAAGAGTAGGTGAATGGTGCCATCATGCACAAGCTGTCTGATGTAGTGCATATGGATCTCAATGTGTTTGGTTCTCTGATTCTAAACTAGATCATTACAGATTCAAATGGTACTCTAATTATCACAATAGATAGTAGTTGAGTATTCTTATTCGAAGCAACACTCTCCAAGTAACCCCTGGAACCATAAACATTGAGTTGATGCATTTACAACTCCTCTGTACTCTGCTTCTGTAGATGAGAGTGCAATGGCACTCTGTTTCTTGCTTGACCAGCTGATTGGCCCTTATTCAAGCTTGAACACATATATTTATGTTTAATTTTAATATATGTTGTCACCTGCCCAATCACTGTCAGTAAACCCAATCAAATCAAGATCAGATTTAGCTTTGTAGAAGATCCCATGAGTCCGTGTTCCCTGAACAAAGTTAAGGATCCTTTTGGCTTCTCTCCAACGGATCTCATGAGGCTGATCCATGTATCTTGAAGCCACACTTAATGCATAATAAATATCAGGTATAGTATGTGTAAGATACAACAAACATCCAATCAATTGCCTATATAGTGTATTGTTTACCATAGGTGAAGAATTAGCTTCTTCAAGCTTAACTCCTGAAAGGAAAGGAGTCTTGCTTGGCTTGCAATCCTTCATATTGAATTTGTTCAGAAAATCCAAGGCATGATTGGACTGATGTACTTTGATTCCTTATTTGGTTTGAGCAATATCGAGCCCCAAGAATTGGCTCAATAAGCCCAAATCTATCATTGAGAAGGCATGGTTCATTGCATCCTTCAAGGAGACAATTTCATCCTTTGAGCTTCCTGTGATGAGAAGGTCATCAACATAAAAAACAATTATCATTAATGAACCATGAATCAAATTCAAATAGACATTTGGATCTGACTTGCATCGAACAAAATTCAGTGATAGCAGAAAGTTATCAATCTTGGCATACCAAGCCCTGGGGGCTTGCTTAAGCCCATACAATGACTTCTTTAGCCTGCACACAAGATATGGGTTAGTAGAAAATCCTTGAGGCTGATGCATGTAAATATCTTCAGTGATATCTCCATTCAGGAAAGCACACTTCACATCCATGTGGTGTACCTCCCACTGCTTTGAAGCTGCAATGGCTAAGGCTATCCTGATGGAGTCCATCTTTGCCACTGGTGCAAAGGTCTCATTGTAGTCTATGCCATGTACCTGTGAGTAGCCCTTGGCTACCAATCTGGCCTTTTACTTCAGAGGTGAACCATCAGCAGCAAATTTGGTTTTGTACACCCACTTACATTGAACTAGCTTCCTCCCTGGGGGAAGATCAACCAGCTCCCAAGTGTTGCTCTTATGGAGTGAGCTGAACTCTTCTTTCATGGATGCTTTCCATATTGGATAATTTTATACATATTCATATGTCTTTGGTTCTGATTCAACCATCAGATAGTGTTTCTCTCTAAACATAGGATCTTTCATGCACAGAGCACTCTCAAACTGAGATCTAGTCCTCCTAGGATCATTAGGATTTCTAGCTAGTTCTCCAGCTGCATGAATGGTCTTGGATTACCATTTAGGTATTGTAGGATTTGCAATTAAATCATCATTATCAGACATATCAGAATCAGCATGTTCAACTATCTTCACTTACATTTAGAGGTTCTGGTGGTGAAGAGAATTCTCCAACTTCCACTGCTACTAGGGGCTCTTCTTGAAACTGAACACACATTTCAATGAAGGCTTTGTTTGTGCTCAAATTGATCAGATTGTACCCTTTTGAATATTTAGAGTACCCAACAAATAGACACTTTTGGATTTGGGTCTACAAAGCCTTCCTCTTTTCTGTTGAAATTCTAGCCCAAGCCCTTGAACCAAAAATCCTGAAATGGGTCACATCTGGCTTGTGCCCACTCCATGCTTTGAAAGGAGTCATTCTATCAATATGTTTATGAGGAACCCTATTCTGGATATAGGATGCATAGTTTATAGCTTTGGCCCAAAAATTTGGTGGCAAATTATTAGCCTCCATCATGCAGGTTGCCATCTCTTTCAGTGATCTGTTCTTCCTCTTAGCAACACCATTCTGCTATGGTGTGTAAGGGATAGAATGTTGCATCTGAATACCTGCATTTGCACAATATTGAATGAAATCAGAATTGACATACTCACCACCATTTTCATATCTGAGGACCTTGAGTTTCCTCCCAGACTAGTTTTCAACCAAAGCCTTAAAGACTTTGAAGAGGCCAAAAACTTTAGACTTGTGTTTCAAGAAGTAAACCCAGCAATACCTGGAAAAGTCATCTATGAATGTCAATGCATATTTGGCCTGACTCATTGACATATTAGGAAATGGGCCAGCAACATCACTGTGGATCAACTCAATAGGTGTAGAGGTTCTCTCATGACTAGCTTTCTCAAATTTATGCTCTAGGTGTTTTCCTAAGATGCAACCTTGACAAACTCCTTTGGAAAACTTAATCTTTGGTAACCCTATGAACATTTCTTTTTCACTAAGATCAGAAAGATACTTGTAATTGAGGTGGCCAAATATTTCATGCCAAAGCTTTCTTGCCTCATTAGCATGAATCAGAATAGCATAAGGGTTTGAGTAGGGTAGGAAGTGTGAGAACATGTATACCTTCGAAGTGTGATTTGCAACTCCTTTTGCAATCACTTTACCACTTGAGATCTCTGTGATCTCAACTTCATCAGGGGAGAATATGACCTTCTTTGGAGACCCTATGTGGGTCATCTGATACACTGATAAGAGGTTAGAGGCAAGACCTGGAACATACAACACATTGCTTAACTTACCATGGTCAAGATCAATCCTCCCTTTTCCCAAACATTCAGTGAGAGAGTCATCTCCTAGTACAATTGGTGGACCTTTCGACATGTCAAGTGAGGTGAATGCCTCCTTATTTGAAACCATATGTCTTGAAGCTCCAGAATCAATGATGAAACTAGGTGAGCTTGATGTGCTAGCAACCAATGCATGAACTCTCTCTCTGTCTTCTGAATTTCGTCCTCCTTCCCTCTTCTTTAAGTTGTCTTGAAGGGAGATGCCATTCTTCTCCAGGAGTTGGGTTAGCATGTCTATTTGCTTCTTCATGCAGGAGCTTTTAGAATGATTTCCCTTATTGCAGTATGCGCACTTGCTCATTTTTCCTTTGTTCTTCTTCTTCTGGGGGTTCTTCTTGGAACCTTGAGGCTCCTCTGGAGACTTGTTCTTGTCTCTCTTTTGCTCAGGTGGATTTTTATATTTCTTCTTACTTTTTGAATCCACCCTTGAATCTCCAGCAACCAGAGCTTGGTCTTTGGATGGTTTGATGGTTCCCATCATCACCAATTTATCTTGTTCTTGTGTGAGAGATTCCATGAAATCTTCAAGGCTAGGCATTTTCCAGGCTCGAGCTGTCAACTTTGTGGCATAGAAGGTTGATACAAACATTGAATAGTTTCCAAGCTTCAAGAGTATGGAAAAAACCAATTGTTCATCCTTATTTTCGATCCCACATTGTTTTAGCTGCAAAACAAGTGCTTTGAACTTGGAAAAATAGAGTTGCAGGGATTCAAATCTATTTGGACTCAGGGAGATCAATTCATTTTCAATTTGATGTCCCCTCATCTCATATTTCTTACCAAAAATATCAACAAGCTTCTCCCATACTTCATTCAGTGATGTCAATCCATCAAGATGGAAAAGGAGGTCTCTGGATATGCTCGGACATAGGAGATCATAGGCCTCATCCCTCCTGTTGTGTCATTTAATATTCTATGCAGCTGCATTGGGCTCTGCTTCTATTTCCATAGTCACTCTATAGAGGCCTTTTTCTCTCAATAGTATATCCATCTCTGCTTTCCATTCAAAGAAGTTAAATGGAGTCAAGATGATCTTCTAAGATTGATCCATAGCTCAGAAATTGTCCCTTCAGTCAGCAGAATGCTCCCAGTCAATGATGTCAAACCTGAAATACAAATTGGAAGGAGAGAAATCAATATACAAAGGCTTCGATACCATGTGGAAATTGAACCCAGGTGTTAGAACAATTACACTCACAACAATTGCCAATTACACATGCAAATTACTCACAAAAGGAGACTGAATATGGAGCAGAACACTAATCTATGTTGAATAAATGTACAATAGCCAACCCTGTGAAGTCATAGGCTACCACAATAAATAATTACATGAGATATTTGAATGCATAAGGATGCCATTCGAATTTGGTCAAAAGTAGGCTTACTAAATCTAAGAAAATCCCCCATAGGTGCATAAAGCAGTTTCCAAAACTGTCTAGGAGCTCACGAATTGAAAAAATCAATTAGGTAAGATAATAGATGGTGGAAGGAAAAATCATACATGATTTTCATAGGAGAAAAGAGTGGAGGATGATGAGGACAAAAAACAAGTTAACTTCACTTAGTCAAACATTCCCAATTGCCTTAAAACTCAGAAAAGGCAGGCAATAAAGCAGAAAAAGTAGACATGAGCTAGGGAGGCAAGGAATAAAGCATATTTGATTCCAAGAGGTTTCCCAAGAACTCCATGACTCAAATTTAGCAAGTTTTACCACTATGGATGTGTGGAGGATAACTTGCATAAGGTGGAATATGGAAACTAGGCAAATAAGACAAAAATTGGATTAATTAATGTCTAAGGTAGCTAACTATGGGTTGATTATTCTAACAGTATTACACATAGTGCAGTTGAATTATTTAATGATCGGTCAAAGGAAGGACTTATCCATGCAATATGTTCATCCTACATGGTTAGATTCTCAAATAAGGAATTGATGTGCCTAGTAAGAGATAATTCTCCAAATTGATCCAAATTACAGTGGGCAAGTTAGCATCACCTAATGTATCTACATTACATATTATATTAACCTAAAAAATAACTACATGAATTGAAATATAGGGAAAATACAATGGATATTGGTGTTGAAATGGAATAAACCATCACTTTATCTATTTCTAGATGGAATCAACCTTTCCCGAAACGTTCAGTAAGCAGGGATTGTGATAAAGGTGATCTCTGAATCCACTGAATAAGAGTCTGGCACAAAGTATTTTGTATACATTAGCCTTGTTGGATCTATAAGTGTATGTGTATGTACACTGGTAACTTATGAAAGAAACAACCAAGTTGAGTCCATGCCAATTAATGGGACTGAGGAGGATGGAAGGCCATGGAAATTTAGTTAAATGTCATAAAGCATATGTGTAAGTTTGGACATTCACAATGAAAATACATATGCAGTATTCTAGATATTTTTGAACATTCATGACTCAAGCTTCAATATTATAACCAATATTAACATGCAAAAGCTAAAATTTCATAGAAAACCAAGAAACTTACCTGCTATTTTGTAAGGGAATAAGTATATTTTAACTATAGAGCTATAGAATCCATGGCCTACCTCTTCAAGAGCCTCCAAGTTTTCTCCAATTCTCTTTTATCCATGACTGCACTAACAACTAAATACCCAAATTCTAAACCCCCAATATTTATGAATAGGAATCACAATTTCCTTAACGGGTACCAATCGTGGCCTAATAAATGCACAAAATTCCTCCATACCCAATTCACAACTACTTTCCCCTTAGAACTCACTAAACCCTCAACAATTGTGAACATGCATCACAATTTCCTTGATGGGTATCAATGGTGGCCTAAGAAATGCCCAAAAAATCATCCAGTCCTAATTCACAACTACTTTCCCCTCATAACCCACCAAAACCTAGTCACCTCCAGCCAATGCAAAATATTTGGCATCAACGGTTTACTTGGACTGGTTATTTGGTGCCAATGTGGTGCTTGAGTAGTCATCTACAGAATTGGAGGATGAAATCACCATGAGTTAAAGAAAATCAACCATGAATGCCATCAAACAAAGGTGGGTCAACAAAATGGGTTTGAGTTGCATTACCATTTGCATATTGGTTTTATCATTTATCATATTATTTTTATTTCATTTAATATTATATTTGTTTTATATTGATTATTATCATATTATGTTTATTTTTTATTATTATGTTTGTTTTAATGTTATATTTTTTATAATAGTATATATAAACTTGGATCAAGGTTGGAGAAGAGTTTTGCACATCATGAATTAGGTGGGTGGTGTCAGATCCAAAATATACTTGGCCACCAATCAAAGGAGCAGACATTCAGGATAAGACATTTGTATCCCAATACATGCAAAACGCAATCAGAGGTGATCTATGGTAGGAGTTTCAACTTGGAGGTTAAAATCCATAATGACAACTTTGCACATCCTAGTAGTCATGTATTTTCACTAATCATGTTACGAATGAGCCATTTAATGTTAACTCATGGAATCATGTGGTGGTTTTGTCATTAAGGTTTGATTTAAATGCTAAAGAAGTTTCGATTTTTTTGTTGTCAAACTCTCAATTGAATAGTCTTAGTTATACATACTGTTATATTTTTATCAATTTAGACAGTATTATCTTAGGATATTATCTGAGAGAATAACATTCACAACAATAAATCACAAGAGACAATATACACAAAGATTATCCTCGGGGAAACCATAAAGGAGAAAACCATGCAACTTCCTCAGAGATAGAATAAGCACCAATAGCAGCAATAAAACCCAAAGATAGTAAGATGATCTTCGACAGCTGTTCTCCCTCTTATCCCAGCTCCTTCTCTCTCACTTATTCACTACAACTAAGTGTGAGTGACTGTGTGATAAATATAGAGGCTCACTCTCTATTTGTTCTAATTCCCGACTTGACAATAACTCACTAGGGCCGACTTCTCTAGGAGAGTCTAATAACCCTAGTTCCCCACAACTGTAGGGACTTTAACCATTAATCAATAAGGAGGGTTACCCTCTATGACTTTACATGACTTGTTTACATTATTGATTCTCCTGATAGGAACATCGAGGTATGACATGAATCAATTACATTACTGATACTTCTCGATAGGAAAATTGGGGTACAATACATAATCTATACAAGTGAATAAATTCCAAAATTCCAAATACATCAACACTCCCTCTTAACTAGGAAGGTATTCTCTTGACACAATTCATTAGCACAAGTCTTCTTCTCTAGATCAACATCAAGTCTGAATCACCATCAAGTCTGGATCACTAGATCAACATCAAGTATGGATCATCATTAAGTCTGGATCATCACTGGATCATCACTTGATCATCATCAACATTACTGCTTTCGCTATCTTGATCAACTAGTGCTATATCTCAATTCTTCTCATCATAGGAAGTTCTACAGAGCCAACCCTTTTTCATGTTGGTTGTAGTCCTAGCATCCATGTAGGTATTCATCAATAGAGCCACCACTTTTTCATGCTGGATGTACTGCCTTTCCTTGCAAGGAATTCCCCTATAGATCCAGTCCTTTTTCATACTGGATGCAGCACCTTGCCTCTCACAAGGATTTCCCCTACAGATCTAGTAATTTTTCATACTGGATGCAATACCTTGCCTCTTGCAAGGATTTCCCCTATAGAGCCAGTCCTTTTTTATATTATATGTATAACCTTTCCTCTCACAAGGATTTCCCCTATAGAGCCAATCTTTTTTCATACTGGATGCAGAGCCTTGCCTCTTGCAAGGATTTCCCCTACAGTTCCAGTCCTTTTTCATACTGGATGTAGCACCTTTCCTCTCATAAGGATTTCCCCTATAGAGCCAGTCCTTTTTCATACTATATACAGCACCTTGCCTCTTACAAGGATTTCCCCTACAGAGCTAGTCCTTTTTCATACTAGATGTAGCATTTTGCCTCTAATAAGGATTTCCCCTACATAGCCAGTCCTTTTTCATACTAGATGCAACACCTTGCCTCTCTTGAGGATTTCCCCTACAGAGCTAGTCCTTTTTCATACTGGATGCAGCACCTTGCCTCTTGCAAGGATTTCCCCTATAGAACCAGTCCTTTTTCATACTGGATGCAACACCTTTCCTTTACAAGGATTTCCACTATAGAGCCAACCCTTTTTCATGCTGGATGCAGTACTCAACACTTGCATCTGACCATGTGAGGAACCAATCTTACCACCATGTCAAAAAGGAACAAAACTTACATCTAACCATGGGAGGCCCTACCTACCACCATGTCAAAAAGGCACAACACTTATATCTGACCATGGGAGGCCCTGCCTACCACCATGTCAGAAGGGCTCAGCACTTATATCCGACCATGGGAGGTCTCACCTACCACCATTTCAGAAGGGATCAGCACTTATATCCGACCATGTGAGGCCCCGCTTACCACCATGTTATATGGGATCAACACTTATATCTGACCATGGGAAGCCCCACCTACCACCATGTCGAAAGGGCTCATGGACTCATCACTTCCCCTTGGATGGAAACTCAATCTGATGAACACCAAGCTTCTCCCTGAAGTACTCAAACTTCACTCTGGCTAATGGCTTGTTCAACACATCAACTATCTACTTGTCCGTTGCAACATACTGGAGTTTCACTACTCCCCTTTGCACCATATACCTAATATAGTGGTATTTGATCTTGATATGCTTCGACTTGTCATGGAACACTAAGTTCTCCAACAACTTCACACAACTCTAGTTGTCACAATATACACAAGTAGCATCTAGAGATCAAACAAATCAAATGGTAGCTTCCTCAGCCATACTGCCTCATAACTAGCCAAACAAACTACAACATACTTTGCTTCACTTGTACTTAGTTCCATGTAGGATTACGTCCTATTAAACCAAGAGATCACACCTGATCCCATACTGAAGTAGCACCCATAAGTGCTCTTCCTATCAATGGCACTTCCTGCCCATAATGAATCCACATAAAATTCCAGGTTAATATTCTGATTCACCTCATACTTGAGCCCATACTCAAATGTACCCTTCAGGTACCTCAGAATATGCTTTGCAACAAGGTGAACATGTCTGGGATCCGTTAGGAACTCGCTCAATGTGTTCATAGCAAAGAAAATATTTGGTCTTGTTTTCGTCAGGTACATCAAGGACCCAATCATATGACGATACATCGTAGCATCAACTAACTCTAATGAAGCATCACTCAATAGCTTCAGGTTCGATGCCATAAGTGTGGTTATGGCCTTGTAGTCCATTGTTAGTTGGAATATTTCACCTTCTGCGGACAGTAAGGTGTTTCACTGGTCTGAATGGTTCAGATCCAGAACAAATGAAGGACAGAGGTTGAAGACTCTCCCTAGACGCTGTAGATACCTGTAATGTGATGCTTTGATAGTAACCCCGTGTACCTGCAATAAGCTTAAACACATGAACACATAAAAAATGCCAGCATATAATATACTGATCCATGTTGGTGACTAAGGAATATAACAACATACATGCGAAATCAAAAAACAACAATATATGTGGGACATAAATCAACTTGCATTAATACATAAATATGAAGAAGTTTACAACCAAGCCTTAGTGTTGACATGCATCTCCATGAAACTAAGCATTCTCATCCCCATAAGCTCCGACTCTAGCTCTCTATGCTCTCTAATGGTCTTGGGCCAAGTGATCAATCCAACAACATAACAATACCTTAAGATTTCTCCCCTCAACCATGGATATGAGCTTGTATTTATAAGGCTCAATGGAGAGGGATGGTTGAGAGATTAGTGGATGAGGTGGCCTCTAAGATCCTAGGATGAGGGATCTCGAGCTCAACAGACACACAATGATAGGGATAAGGGAGGACACGAGACTTATAATCTAGAAGGCTCGAGAAACTTCTCTTTTTCCCTTTTTACTGAGGGTACCACGTTTCTCCTTCAATGACAGAGCGGTTCTGGTAAAAAATGCTTATGGACTAAGGGCCATAAGCGGTGGCACTACTTGTGGACAACAAGGGATAGGCGGTGCGAGCAAGGTACCACTCCTATACAAAGGGGCAAGCGCGGTGCTGGGAATTTTCATGGAAGATTGACAATTAGCATGAGTTTCCACTCCAAGAGCTGGGATTCATGGAAAGTAGGTATGTCAAAAGTCTTATCACATGATGGTGATAGGATTTTGGTATAACAGGATGCCCCCCAAAGCATGAGTCTTAGAGGGATACAATAATTGAGAGCTTTGAGAGAACAAGTCTTCTCCATGAGATGAAAATTTTGGCTCGATCGTAGCATATTGTTAAGTAGGCATCTGTAGTACATCAGTATGTTGACTCATAGACACAAGTAACCAAACTCATGGCTGTAGACCAATACAAGGAAGATCCATGAGATGAACAAACAAGCATGGCTACTAGAATACAGTGTAAATCCATGTGATAGAGGACTCAAACTTAGACATAGCTACCAGACATACAATGTAGATCTATGTCATATAGGCACAAATTTGAGCATAGCCACGACCATACAAATGTGGATCCATGATAGATATACAAAACTCCATCGCAACCTAGGAAAAAGCAATGAGCGCTTTAAACAAATACCCAGCGTCTTCGTCTTGTCTTCCACAAAATATGATTCTATCCTTGTGATTACAATGATATGAAGTCAAACATGGTAGAAACCACTTGATTACCAGCCAATGATGTGAACCGTTAACAAGTGTGAGGGAGATCACCATTGATGTTGACGATTCCCAAGGTACCCTAGTACAATCTACTGAGTGTGAATAGATGTCCTGATGTTGAACACCCAGTCAATTCTATCGATCAAAGGTCAATGATGTGAACCTATGTCCAGAGTCAGAGAATATGTCATTAAGACATACAGATCTCAAGGTACTAAATATTGTTTCTAATACTACTTCCCGGATGATGAGCTGATGTCGACGGGAAAAATATCGTTGAAGGAGGGCCATGATGAGTCCCGCGCCGACGACATGCAACTCGAAACATAGTTCTATAATGATGTGAATATAGTAACCATAGGACTGAATCAAAGATAATGACACAAATACTGTGTGGACTGCAGAGGTAAAACTTCTTCAAATCCCCTTTGAACATCGGGCGGCACGACAAAATGACTTGGTAGCATGACTAGATGATACAGACACACAATGCGATAGTGGACAATGAATTCTTTTGAAAGACTCAAAGGAGTGACATGACTCATGAAAGTGAATCGTCATGGAGATCAACTAAATACCCAATTGACTAACATGATGTGTAGACAAGTGCCATGTTCAAAGGTAACGACAAACAACTGCCATTATTTGCAAAATGATTCCCTTCCCATTTCCCCCATCATTATTGATGAGTGCCTCTTTTTGGTTTTACAAGTTCAAAGAGGGTAACAAACACTTGATATAGCTTGTCGGAAGACAAGTCCAAACTCATATATTTTACGAACCTGAGAGAGGGGGTTCATTCCCAAAATGGGTCTCTCAATGTTTTATTTAACGAGTCCACTAAAAGAAAACTTAGTATCGTTCACGTTTAGAGAGTCTGAACGAATACGGAAAAAGACTCCAAAGGGGTCATTTTTCATATGATTTAGTCTCTAAGGCCCAAAAAAGTGTAAAATCATACCTTAGAGACCTCTTCCAGTCATGATTGCTTGGATTGTTGCTTTTTCATAAATAGCCCTATCTGAATCGAAAAAGAGATAACCTACCGTTGGATGGACGAATCTTCAAATACTTTAACGAGCGTGAAGAAGACAAGATCGCTCGGTGATATTTTCATATTTAGGGAGCTTGAAAAGGGTTTAAAGAGGACTCCATGAGGTTTCTTTACACAATGTCACTTTTTATGAGCTTGGAAAGAATCGAAAATGGACTCGACGATATTTTCGTGTTTAAGGATCCCGAACAAGAGGTGAACAGAAGACTCCATGATGCTTCTTTACACATTGTCAATCTTTAACGAGCCTGGAAAGAAATTGAAATGAACTCAGAACTTTGATACTAGATTTTAAAGAGCATGATAAAGTGTCGTAACAAACACTCGTCGACCTTTTCCATTTTATGAAAGTGCGAAAAAGCCATAAAAAAACTTCCAAAGCTTCTTACAATAGTTCTCTTATCCTATAATTGACTCAGAAACAAGTGTTAAATGCATTCATAACTAGCATTAAGGGATTGCAAGAAATAAACTTTGACTAAAATATGATTTTATATCAAAACTATAGTATGTCAGACCCAAAAATTCCTATATAAGTCATGTAAATAGTAAAAAATCAAATCATTTCACATAGCAGAGAGCACTTGGAGCATTTTCTTAGCCAAATCTTCAGCAGCTGATACCGAGAGTTTCCACCATATGTTTTCAGCATCATCAGTTGCAGGTAATAGCTAAAACCATTCTCTTTCATTTCATAGCATTTATTTTGAGTTTTGGTGGGATTTTGGGCTCATATGGCAAGCCCTAAAACCTTAAAAGCGGGCACCGTGGCTATCCCTTGTGGTATATGTGGTACCACATGAGAACCATGCCTATAACATGGTGGACAGGCGGTTCCACCGCCTATCTCCAACGGTGCACAGGTGGTGTCAACCGTGGAGAATTTAAACCAATAGTATGAGCAATTTAACTTCATTCCTTTGATTTTTAATGATCAGGGATGATTCTAATGCATACTATGATTGTTTTTGGTAGTTCTAGGTTGCTCAAAACATGGTGATATGGAAAGAACGAACACATGACAATGAGGATGTTTTTGCTAAGAGAAATGCGGGTTGTATTGCCACATTATGGGAAAATGGGCTCCTAAAGTTCTTCTGGACCCCAAGCACAGTGTCACATGAGTAGTTACTGGAACACATACTGCAGATGTGGAATCCAGAGTAGTAGTAATTTGAGGTGGGGGCTCATATTCTTACAGTGGAAGTAGAGGACATCTACTTCTTGACAGGTCACTCAAGATGGGGTGCCCCTATCTCAATGACAGGTTCCCATGGAGGGGATATTACCACTCGAGAGCTTATATATCATCACTGTGCACTAGGGATGGGTACATCAGGGAAGAAGATCCCCATCATAGTAGTGACGGATAGGCCCCTACAGACCGTCCTATTTACCATACAGAGGGTGGCCGAGATTTAGGGTGTGTACCAGGCTTCTAGGGAACATATGTTGTACGCCATAGAGGCCATGGCACCCACGGTGTTCAACTGGGAGGAAGCCATGCTTCCAATCTTCAAATATCAGCTGACTAAGTGTTGGCAGGGAGAGCTAAAGTAGTTTGGATTTGGTTCCATTTTAGCATGCTTCTTCTTCGAGTAGGTTCCATAGCTGAGACCTTAGGTGGTATTCCGGAGTCTGAGATCACAAGACCCCCGTATGCTGAGGTGGGTCCAAGTCATGGCTCACACAGGAGCAGGTAGGGGAAAGGTGAAGTTTGGTGACCCGTTCTTCAGATGGATTTGAGATCATATCCTCATGGTTGAGGATTGTGCTTACGCAGGTACGAACTTCACCAGAGATCCTGACCTACCACTCCCACCTAGCAGACAGTGGGGTGACATCGATAAGAAGCAAGAAACCCTAAAATGGATGAAATGTTTTTTTATGTTTTTTAATGTTTAATATTTTCTATGTTAAGTGATGAGACCTGTATATTCTCATGTAGATGTGGGAGCAGCGCGACTTCGAGGAGCATCTCCGTTGGATAGGCGAGTTGGAGCTCACTTCGTACCACAGGGTGATGGTATCATCGGGGAGCTAGAGGAAAACCTGGAGAGGTTGACCTTGGATATCCCAAATACTGACATTGATGACCTCCCAATGAGATATCAGAGATCCACAGCGAGAGTACAGGGTTGATTTAGTAAGATGCTGCGTAGAGTAGCTCGAGCAGTGATGTGCTATCACAAGCACCACTAGTGTATAAGATATGTACTGAAAGCTGACAGCTTCAGGATTTTGTATGATGATTTTTCCTTAAAGCCTACATGCTTCAGATGGGGCCTTGGGACCTATTTTTTGTAAATTTTTTTGTATATATATATATATACAGACTTTTACATGGTGTTTATATGTTTCAAATAGAAAATGCATTTTCTGTGAGTTTTTTGTGTCTATGAATGTTTATTTACAATGTACCATGTTTGATTTCGATGTCATGAATGGGAAATATGCCAATCTAGGATGTAATTAGCTAATGAGTCAGCAAGTACATTATTTTCCCTAGGGATATGCCTATAAGTGATGGTTTCAAATGATCTTTCTAGCAAACATACTCTCCAGAAGAGGTGGAGGATCACATGGTTCCTAATGGTGTAAAAATGGTTTAAATGGAAAACCATGAGTTGTGAGTCCATCAAGACTACTAGATCATGAACATCCTAGGAGGCAGCTTTAGTCAAAAGACCAATGACCACTTCATACTCGGCGATGTTATTAGTAGTGGGACCTATACGAACCGCTCCTGAACTGACCAAATCTTCAGTTAGGGAATAGAGGACCCAAGCAACCGAGGCAAGATTCAAGTTGTGGTGAAAAGCACCATCAGCAAAGCCGTAGAAATCCATCTGCATGACCAAAACATGGTATAAACCGATGCGAACACTAAACTCAAAATCATCTTGAAAATACTAAAAGCACACTGAAAGCCAATCAATATACATATATACAAGATATTATCCAAGAAAGACCTAGGCATAGTACCTTTTTAGGTACAACCCATTGCGAGGTTTCCCGAAAGGGATTCCATCATAATCAATGAGCTCGTAAGCTCCTTTCTTTAACACCTTAGAAATAACGAAAGCTCCGTACCACATGGACTTGAACTTACCCTTCCCTAGTTTGTCATGTCTCTAATCATAAGTCAAGACTAGGTCACCATCGTTAAATTCATGGGGTTGTATGGATTTATCATACTGTTCCTTAACATGTTTCTTATGTGCCTCATTAGCCAAGGCAGCATCTCTCTGATTCTTGTCAAGGTTACTCAAGTACAAAAATATTTCTTCCTCTGTGGAAGTGTCTGGGAGAAGTTCAGCGACAAGTTGTAAGGATGGAATCTGACATTGGATCAGTAAGACAACTTCGAGTCCATAGATGAGCTAGAAAGGCATGAAACCAATAGTTGTTTTCATAGAAATCCGATAAGCCCACAGAGCAGAGAAAAGAACGTGGTGCCAGTTGGATTTATGATCTCCAACCATCCAACGAAGCATAGTTTTCAAAACTTTGTTAATAACCTCTACTTGACCATTAGCTTGTGGATAATACGGTGTACAATTTTCATGGCGAAAACCTATCTTGGCACTCAGTTTCTCCATCATCTGATTACAGAAATGGGATTCGTGATCAGTAACGATGGACTCTAAAACTCCAAATATAGCTATGATATGATTGAACAAGAAGAGAGCGGCATTCTTACCATCTTCTGCATATGTAGGCATGGATTTAGCCCATTTTGTGAAATAATCAATGGATACGATGATGTAACCATGCCCCCGGCTGAGGTAGGCTTACAATGCATGAAGTCAATCCCCCATTTGGAAAATGGGCCAACGGCAATTGTTATAGCTGATTTTACCACTCCAGGTGAATCACTTTGGTATGGCCTTCCCCTGTCTCTCTGCAGACTCCTTAGACCCCTTGGATCATTTTTTGTCATTTGATGTTTCCTAGACCATCCTTATAAACATGTGAAAATTCATATACGTGACTTTTAAACCACTTATCGCGTATTTATGTGGGTTTGACCCCTAAAACCGCGTACATCAGGATGTGTACAAAATCCAAATCCTTTCGAAGTTTTCCTTGACATGGATCCGACTCACTTGACTCCTGGCCTTCCATATGCCTTGAGATCACTCGGATTCGACCTTTCATTACCCCTTTAAAAAGATATATAAGCAAATCTTTGATACATTGAAGGCATATAAGAGAATTGAGAGCAAAGAAACTATAGTCCATTATTTCTGAAACTTGTGCTTGATTCTACATCCCTTTGTCCCTTGGAACACTTTTGTGTTCTTCCCAAGCTTGCCTTTTGCTTGTGAGATTTCTATCGAGAGATGGAGGATTGAGGTGGTGGAGGCCCAAGTGGGGGATTCATTTTCTCTGATTTGTAGACATGCTGATAGAGGTTGTATCCATTGTAATCTTTGATTTTATATTAATAAAAATATCTTTTCCTGTCCAATAATGTATCTTTGAATGAATATTTTATCCATCGATGATTTCAAATGCTTATACATTGTTGATTATATATGCTAGAATAGATCTAACAGTAATATATATAGTATGCTTGTCTTTTTTACTTGTTGTTGAGGACGTGATTCATCAATTCAAGCTGAAGTTGGAAAGCTCAACGAGGATCTACTTCAAGCATCCAGAATAAGGTACGAGGTCTGATCCTTTGGTGTTAGATATTTGATTTCTATTGCATATTGGAAAGGATGGATTTATGGAGTCAAGTTGTCTGTAGTGGTACCCCAATCCATAGGAATTTCTCTCCATAATAGAATTGGCGACTCCGTTGGGGAGTTTCTAGTAGTTGTCCTTTGGGGGTTTTCTATCGGCATTCAATGACCTTGAATTGCTCTTTTTCTCTTGTTTCTGTGTTGGGTCTAGGGGAATGTTTTCCTGGTAGTGTTTGATTGGTGTGAAGTTTGTCTCAGCTTGTATGTTTGCCTTTATTTTTATGCACCTTTCTTCTTGTACGCGAGTCTTTAACTCATAGTCACGTATATACACAGGTTTCATTGCTATTTCCATGTACACACGTGGGTTTACTACGAACAATCGGGTATGCCCTTAGTTTTTCCTTCTAGAGAAAGATGGATTGTTGTTGGGTGAATTTTGATGATTTCTTAGTCTACTTTGATATTACTAGAGTCTGTATACACCTCTATTTTTTACCAGAGATGTTTTTTTTAGGGTAAAATTTCTTTTTTGAAGAATGTTCTTGTCATTGCATTTTCAATTTTTTGTTTTGGGATTAGTGCATTAGATTTCTTTTACCTTAGTACTTTTCTTGAGTGCTGCTTGAGTGCGCTTGCAGAGTCTGGTGGTTGCAGAGCCATTCTTTTGCTTTTATATCTCATTTTTATTTCAAAAAATTCAAAAATATTTGCTTATCATCATGCATTGTATCTTTCATTTTGCATAGTACTTGCACTACATTTGCTTTGGAGTATTAGTCAGGATTTCATATAGGAAAGATTGCACCTATCATTCGAAGAAAATTGTGCATTTCACGTAGTAGCATACCCTATTTTTCATGGACACAATGCATTTACATTGATTGTTAGGTGTGCATTTTGCTTCATGTTGTGTCATAACGCAATTAGTTGCACAGCCATATACCTCTTTTGAGTAATAAATCCAATTAAAATCAATGCTTAATTAAAATGAACTACACTATTTTATTTGATAGGGTTCACCAACAAGATTAGGTTTTAGGGTCTTGGAATAGTTGATTGTGAGTAAATTCTCCAATACCACTAAACAACTGTAGAAATTCTGACCAGCGATAGATTAATTTCACTCACAACAAATTACAATTGATCATGCAAAATTGTCAACAATGGAGACTGAATATGGAGCTGTAACACAAAATTATATTAACTCAGTGTACAATAGCCAACCCTATAATAAAATAGGTTGCTGAATATATAGAATACATCAATAGGTCGAATGCATAAGGAAGCATCCAAAGCTAGCATAAAGAAGGCTTACCCAAAATAGGCAAATCCCCCATAGGTGTAAAAAGCTGATCCCAAATCTGTCATGAGGCTCACGAATTGGCAAGGGCGCATGGGAAAGATAATGAGTGATGGAATGGCAGCTCATACATGCTTTTGTATGGAGGAAAGAGTGGAGGAGGAAGAGGCAACAAAGCTGATTCACCTCACCTAGTCTTGCTTTCCTATGTGC
>LPNX010171107.1:316815-421843 GCA_001517045.1 Pseudotsuga menziesii
CAATGTACAATAGCCAACCCTGTAATAACATAGGTTGCTAAATATATAGAATACATCAATAGGTCGAATGCATAAGGAAGCATCCAAAGCTAGCATAAAGCAGGCTTACCCAAAATAGGCAAATCCCCCATAGGTGTAAAAAGCTGATCCCAAATCTGTCATGAGGCTCATGAATTGGCAAGGGCACATGGGCAAGCTAATGAGTGGTGGAATGGCAGCTCATACATGATTTTGCATGGAGGAAAGAGTGGAGGAGGAAGAGGCAACAAAGCTGATTCACCTCACCTAGTCTTGCTTTCCTATGTGCCTTAAAACACTGAAAAAGCAGGCAATAAAGCAGAAAAAGCAGAAGGGCGCCTAGGAGGCCAGGAATAAAGCAAAAAAAGCAGAAGGGCACCTAGGAGGCCAGGAATAAAGTAGATTTGATTCCTAAGGCTTTCCCAAGCGCTACATGAGTCAAAGATGGCAAATTTGGCCTCTGTGGATAGGCAATTAACAACTTGCACATGGTGGGACTCATGGACTAGGAAAATAAGACAAAAATAAATGAATTAATGTCTAAGTGGGTAAATACTATGGGTTGATAATTTTAACAACAACAACATTTATGTGTCTGTCTAGGTGAGTGTGTGAAATTCCTTGTTATAACCAGTGTTTCTCAGGATCCTCCTCTCAAAATGGAGTTAAGCATGAGGCAGTGTGAGCGGTTATTGATTGGGATGACCCCTAGTCATAACTGAGTAGCAACAAAAATATTTCAAGGATTGTATTCATATCTAGGGGCTCTTTTGAGAGTTTCGGGCTTTTCTACCCTGCCCATATGGTCAATACCACCTGCAACTATCTGCCTAAGCGTTGATTATATTAAGGTGACCTTAGTGGCCTTACCTAGGATATCGAGGGGGTACTCTACAGGGGTTATTCCGCCAGTGTCCCGATCAGGTTGGGGTCAGACAGCACAGTCGCTTTACGCGTTGAAGCTGAGGGCCACAATAATTGGTTACGTACCTCTGCTTGTTGTGTATGGGAGTCTCAAGCCTCTCCTGTGCGAGACATACATACTTCATTCAGGAGCTCACTTATCCTGCCCTTGATTGCTTGTGTCTGGCTTTAGATTTTATTGGTGATTGCTCTGTGCATGTTAGCTTGCCTAGGGTTTGCATAGATAGAGAGTCTTTTATATTTTTTGAGTCATTGTGGATTCAGTTGTAGTGCCTCGCCATTCTTGTCATTTAGCAGGACTTTCACCTTCTACATCTCCTCCTCCTTTGGGAGAGAGAAATAGAAATTCCAGGCGGACTACTTCACACATTGATTCACACACGATGGGAGACCATGTAGAAGGTATTCCTGAACCACCTTCTCCCATTCAAGTGGAAGATGGGGATTTTACTCCTAACTATGATCCTTCACCTAATTTGACTGAGTTAGGACATGTAATTTTTGAGATAGGTACTTTTCATGATAGACCTACTTACTCTAGTGTTGATCCCCCATTGACGCATCACCGGTATGGAATGCCAGATGATGATGAGACTCATTTTAAACCCATGAGCACCAGTTATGGTAGTTATGGTATGTATGATTTTCCCACACATGATTTGGCATTTCATGTCGAACCTGATTTTGAGCCTAACACTATGCCTAGGGGAACTCTCATTCCTTACCATGCGGAGAGGTTTGGGAGCACAAGTCACATTGCACCTTCCATCCTGGCGGTGGAAGCTGCATCACATATTCCTCCTAGGTCTAGGGTTAGTGATCTTATTAGGATAAGAGATTCGAGATGAGTGACTATAGGGAATAACACATACATAATTACACAGGTCCCTTCGTCCTCTATCCCTAGTTCTTTGAATGTTCACCCTCCACCTCATTCAGGTGGTCCTTCGGGCCGAAACGTTGCTACGAGTCATGTTCGTACTGCGGTTACTTGACTAGTTGTGTCTTAGGTTCAAGCACCGCCCGTTGTTTCACGAGGTCATGTTCATACTTCTAGAGGTCATATTACTACTTCTGGAGCGTATATTCCTACTTCCAGAATGTATATTCCTACTTCCGAAGCATATATTCCTACTTACGGAGTGTCTCATGGGACATCTCATGCGATGACTTATAGACCCTATTATGGGACACAATATGGACAGGGGTCTTCACCTTATGGGTGCGGCTATCAAAAACCTGCTTACTCTCCAAATTATGGCTTTGTAGCTCTGAATCGTCAAGGTACACCACACTATGGTGCTTCCATGCCACCCTATACAAGTCAAACAGGAGGAGGGCACTATGGCCAAGGCCATGATGGTTATAGTAATTAGGCCTATGCAAATCAAAAATATCAGGGAGTAGTCCATCGACCTAATCATCCTAGGATCCCTTTTCTCACAACGTTGAATCTTCCTGACTTGTCAAGATTGATGAATGATCCTGTAGCTCATGACCTGGCTTGGCCGGCTATCCCTACTAATCTTCCCTCAGACATGCCCAAATTTGAAGGAAAACCGGGAGAGGATCCAAGCGAACATGTTACTACCTTTCACCTATGGTGCTCTTCGAATTCCTTACACCAGGACTCAATCCATTTCAGGCTGTTTCAATGCACCCTTATAGGGCCTACCGTGAAACGGTATATAGAGATACCTAGGGGGGAATTCGCTTTGTTCGATGACCTAGCGATGACTTTTCTTAACCACTTCCAACTACCAGTGCGTTATGACATTGGTAGAGAACTCTTGTCGACATTTCGACAGGATAAAGCCACACATATCTTGGATCATATCTAGGAGTGGTGTAGATGGAAGAGGTTTATTAAAGCCTTTATACCATCGGAATTCCTCCTCGAATGGTTCCTTAAGTCATTATTGCCTTATATAGAGAAGGATGTTTCTACATCCGGAGTGCAAAATGAGGAATAAGCCATTTTTAGGGCACATGAACTGGATTTTATTTATGCTCAATCCGGTTTGTTATATGAGATCATTCCCAATGCTCCGCGTTCTAGTTTCAACCCCAAAGTTAAATCTGTACCACATGCCCATGACATTGTTGGTTGTGCGAGTGCTAAACCTGTGGATTCAATTGCAAAACAAGTCAGTCAATTGTCAATCAACAAATCTGATTCGGGACAAGCCACAACTTTGTCTCAACCCACCCAAACGGTGAGTGTGCTTTCGGTGCAATCGTCATACCAGAAGGGTAACTAGCAACCCAGACGAAATAAGAAGGGTAAGAATAATAGTAAGGGTGGGAATAAGAATGAAAATAATAATGACAAGAATGCCTGTAATACTAGTGGGGACAAGCAAGCTAAACGTAAGGTTAAATTTCCTTGCAAGTTGTGTAAGGAAGATCACCTCACTTACTTGTGCCCTCGTATCGATGAAGCCTCGAGATTCTTAGCATAGGTCCCAGCTGTGCTGACTAACCCTTTATTTCACAATCAAAATATGAACTTGAGGATCCATGATCAGTCTGGTGGTGATCAGGATCCTCCAGAGGGTAGTGTTTGTGGTTGCATTAACATGGTACGTGCTGTGAAAGTTGTGACCCGTGCAAAGGACTATGGTTCGTCACAACCCAACCCAGGAAAGGAACCTGATCCACTAGAGCTCCTTTGCGTATTGAAAAACTGGTGGATAAACTTGAAGTTGCACCTCACATTCCTAAGGGAGTCCTTAAGCATTTGGGGTACAATCCTAATGCCCGAGCCACTCAGAACTATTCTATTGTCGAGGATTTGGGCCACACTCCTTGTGTGATGTCTGCACTAGAAATACTTCAGAGTTGTCCTTCGCAAAGGAAGGCTTTGCTTTCTACCTTTGGTGTGAATGATGATAATTCTTCCTCTGTGATTAAATTTGAAACCGCAGGACTTCAGCCTCGCTTTTGTTACTATGTTTCTCTTTTGATTGATGTAGAATATCTTAACATGACCATTAAGTGTACTATGATTAATGAAGGCACTGCTGCTTCTGTGATGTCTTTATCATGTTGGAAGGGTTTAGGTTCCCCTGAGTTCTCTAAATCTGTGACCATATTAACTACGTTTGATGGGAGATCTTTTAGGCTGCACGGGATCCTTCCTTCCCTTAAGGTCCACTTGGGATAGAGGTTGAGGTGGTTGATGCACCCCTTGACTACAATCTCTTACTAGGTAGTAATTGGATGTACAATATACAAGCTATAGCTTCTTCCCTATTTCGCTTTGTATTCTTTCCATTTAATGGGAAGATAGTTACGATTGATCAAACATCATTCAAGAATCTGTCGGTTACCGCATCTTCAGGAGCTTCGATCTCGATTGTCGAGCACTCTCATTCAGAAACTGGGAGTGTGGGTGTGGGAATGTATCCATCCCTTATGGGAAGTTTTAGTTGCCCTGCACCTATCCTTATGATAGGGTCTAGTTCCAGTGAGGATTTGACATCTGTGATATTGGTGTCTTTTTGTATGAGTCATATGGAAGATCCTTGGATTCTTCCTACATCGAATACTTCAAGTGATCCCATCGTGATGGACGTGTCATTTCCTGCAACTATGGTAGCTTATCAAGCTAATATTGAGTGTGTTGTAGAGCCTAATCCTTCCTCTTTGCGGATGGAGGAGGAGGACCCATATGTGTTCCCTGCATGGGAAGTACAATCTTCTCATGCGCACGATTTCCTTGATAGTGTTTTTCCTTTCAACAAAGCTATTATTGAGGCCATGTCGGGAGTTGAGCCACCATGGCAAGAGCTCCATCATCGATCCTACTTTCTTCCCGAGCTTGACTGCTTGGAGCGTAAGGACTTTAGGGAGGTTCTTAGTGAGAGAATTAGTAGTCCCATGGTTCCATTAAGCTCTCCTAGTCCAATGGCTGATGGAAACATGGAAAATATATCTTCAATAATTCCTATCAATATCTCTCACGATCTTGGTAGGATAGAGAATGTCTATATTGGGGCAGGATGTTTGCCATGCTGAGATTCAAGAATACACTGAGCTGTTTAAAGAATTTTTTGATATCTTTGCTTGGTTTTACGATGAAATTCCAGGTATCAACGCTTGCATTGTTGAACATGAGATTAAGACTTATCCCAACGCTAAGCCTGTTCGATAACGCTTACGTGCGGTGAATCCTAGGAAAACACCCGTGATTAAGGAAGAGATAGAGAAACTGTTGAAAGCCGGTTTTATCTATCCCGTTCCCTTAACGGAATGGGTTTCAAACCCCGTTCCAGTTGAAAATAAGCAGGGAGCGATCCACATATGTACTGATTTCCATGATTTGAATCGTGCCTATCCTAAGGACAATTTCCCCACACCATTTATTAATCAGATTTTGGATGAGTGTGCAGGTAGTGAAGTTTTTTCCTTTATGGATGGATTTTTCAGATACAATCATATACAAATTAAACCTGAAGACCAACATAAAACTGCATTTATTTTTACCTTGGGGAACTTTTGCATATTGGAAAATGCCTTTTGGCCTTAAGAACACCGGAGCTACTATTCAGCGGGCCATGACCTTGATCTTCCATGATCTCAAATCGATTATCGAAGTATTTTTGGATGACCTTGCTGCTCATTCTCGTATGATAATGCGTCATTCCTATCATTTGAGATTGGTATTCTAAAGGTGCCGCCATTATTTGGTCAGGTTAAATCCTCACAAGTGCATCTTTTGTGTGAATTCTAGTCGCTTATTAGGATTCATCATTTCTAAAGAGGGTATAAGAGTCGACCCTTTGAAGGTTGAGGCAATACTTCATTTGTCTCCCCCAAAAAACATTCATCATCTTCAATGTTTGCAAGGCATGGCAAACTTCTTACGGAGATTCGTTGTCAATTTTGTCAATTTGACTAGAGGCTTCATGTGTCTTTTGGAGAAGGACACCACCTTTTTTTGGGATGAGCAAACCCAGGATTCCTTCGATGTGCTCAAGCGAGCCCTAGCATCGGCCCCGGTGATTAGTCCCCCAGACTATAGCTGTGATTTCCTACTTTATGTGGCCGCGTCCATGGAGACCATTGGTATGGTTTTGGTTCAAGAGGATGAGGAGCTCCAAGAGCATGTCATATACTATCTGAGCCAAAATCTTATTGATGCGGAGATCCGTTATTCCCATGTTGAGAAGCTTTCCTTAGCTACCGTACATGAGGTTCAACGGTTGAGACATTATATTCTCCTTCGCTAGACCTTGGTTGTAGCCCATGTCAATACATTTCAATTCATCCTCACTCGAAGGATGATTGGGGGAAAATATAATAAATGGATTCTCATCCTACAAGAATTCGACCTCGAGTTTGTTTCGGTAAAATCAAAGAAATCGTTAATTTTTAGGGAGCTTATATTGGATTTCCCAAGCAAGGCCAAGGAGTTGGTTTGTGAAGATACATTTATCGATGAGCACATGTTCTTAAACTCAACTTTAGACCCATGGTATTGGGATATCATTATATATTTACAAACATTGAAGGTCCCTACTCACCTTTCACGGGATGAACGATGATGGTTACATCACATGTCTAAGAGTTACCTCATAGTGGATAACACTTTGTACCACCGTGGGGTAGATTCCATTTTACATCGTTGTTTAATTCATGAAGAGGTTGAGGTAGTGCTGAATGATTGCCACAAAGGGGCATGTGGTGGTCATCTATCTAGGCATTCTACAGCCCAAAAAATCTTAAGAGCAGGTTATTTTTGGCCATCGATCTTTAAGGATTGTGTATATGCGGTCAAGAGGTGCCACCCTTGCTAGGTGTTTGCACATAATATGTGCTCGAAACCTGACCCATTACATCCCATCATCACCGCCGATCCCTTCACTAAGTGGGGGCTTGATTTTATGGATTGCAACCCAGCTTCAGCTGGGGGGCATCATCATATCATAGTGGCTATTGACTACTTCACAAAATGGGCTGAGGCTATGCCTATAGTTAAATCCTATGGTGATACAACCGTGCACTTTGTATTCAACAATATTATTACTCGATTCAAGATTCCAAAAGAGCTTGTCACTGACCATGCCTCGTACTTTCAGAATTGTATGATGGAAGAGTTGGCATTAATGTTAGGGTACACACAAGAGAATTCCTCCTCTTACTACCCTCAAGTGAATGGACAGGTAGAAGTAGTGAACAAATCACTCAAATCCATTCTCCAACGAACCATTGCACAAAGCAAGAATAATTGGCACATTATGTTATATCCTGCTTTGTGGGCATATAGAACCGTTGTTAAGACTGCCACAGGTTTTTCTCCATATCAACTTATAGATGGAGTGGAGTTGATATTTCTGGTTAAATGCGAGATTCCTTCTTTGAAGCTAGCCATAGAACTCTTACCAGACACTTCCCCATTGGAGGAGCATTTGGTCCACCTTGAGAAACTTGATGAGCAGCGTTGAGATGCCTTGGTGGATCTAGAAGTAAATAAGCATCGTGTAAAGGTCCAATACAATAAGTCTGTCCGTCCAAGGAGGTTTAGTGAGGGAGACTTGGTCCTTTTGTGGGATCAACCGAAAGAACCCTTGGGGGTAGGAAAGCTTAACCCCATGTGACGTGGTCCTTCCGTCATCAAATGAGTGTTAGAGAAGGGTGCTTATGAGTTAGTGTATTCTGAGGGAATGACCTTGGTGGAGCCTAGAAATGGGCTCTATCTCAAAAAGTACTATGCATGATTTTCAGCCAAGGCTAGTTATTGTATATTGTTGTACAGCTTTGCATAGGTAGGTATTTTTCTTATGGTGATTAGGTTCATGATTATTTTCCATTTCTTTTGGCATATGTCAATGGAATCTTCCACCTTCATAGGATTCGTGGATGGTGTCAGTCGTCACACTCAACACTCAACCTCTGTTGCTTGGGTGATTTATACTCCTATGGGCCAGGTATTTTCTTCAGGAGGCATATGTTTATGGCCATCTTCAAATAATGTTGCTGAATATAGTGTCGTTATTGAGCTTCTACAGGATGTCATTTTACATGGTGTTCTCTCTCTTGAGGTACGTCCTGATTCGGAGTTAGTAGTGTCACAGCTTAATGGTTTATAACATGTTAGAGATCCGGCATTATTAAGAAGATTCTTACGTGTGAGATTATTAGAACGAAAATTTGACAATATAACACACATACATGTTGCAAGAATTAATAATCAAGTTGTTGACTCATATGCTAACTACGTGTTAGATTGGCATTTGTTTCATACACAATAAGCTCATCACAAACATAAATTTTTACACATGTAAATAAATAAACCAATCATCATAAAAGTTTTTATAAACATCCAAAATGTGGTAATACATAGTGTCATAATACAAAAATGGGGCTCTTGAGCCACCAAAATATAATACATGGTAATACAAAATGTATCTCTCCCAGGTATCTAAGCCTGTGGAGGAGGAGGGGGGTTGTGATCATGGAATGTCACTACGGCTCTAGCTAGCCATCGAAATAGTCGCACCCATGCTCATGGTACACCCACCACCTGGCACTGCATGGCCTCAGGAAAGTCCTCGAGTTGCGCCATGGGTACTTTGTGTGTCAGTCTCATGAAGTTAGTATGAATGCTTTGGAGCGTCCGCTCCACATCCACACCTGTGATATTGTCTCCTCTTTCCCTTCGCCTATGATGAGAGAAGCGTTCAGTCCGTCGTGGTACCACATCTGCATGCATATGGTAGATGTCACTATGTATTGTCACCCAAAAACATGTATTTTGATTCCACATAATCAAGAAACACAAAAAAATTAAATAACTCAAAAATTTTAAAGAGAGGGTCGATATTCGTTACCTATGTCACCGTATGCCGATCCTAGTGGTAGTGGCATGTCCGGGTCTCCTCAGAAATCTATCCCTGCATAGGGGTAGTCATTGATGGAAACTATCTATCATCACCACCATGGAAAGAAGTCAGCTAGATAGGGGTTAGAAACCATACCTCCACCCAGTATGCACATCGCATCATCCCAACACCATTGGGCGAGATCTTGAACCTTGTGTAGAGGAACGTCAACTCTAGGGCTCAATCCTGGAACATGATCGAATAAAAACGTGCTCAGTATGCTGCTGAAACTGAATTTTTGCACTCTGCCCATCTTGCACTCACTGAGCTGATGTTTCATGTTGCCTAGTAGCGCAATGCTCCAATCGTATACCATGGGTCTCATGCACTTCACTGCATATAACATTTGAGGCCGCGAGGCCTAGTGGAGTGAATCCAAGCCTACTATCCTGCCCAGTGTCAGTAGGATGACCTTTAGGCCTAGCACTTGTATGGAGTTAGTTGGGATCTGACTCCCCACCTTCTCTGTGTCTGGATAGCAATACACCGCAATGTACTCATCTATAGTCCGGCCACCTCCAGGCCTGCGAGAACGTAGGTTCACTACTTCCCCCCATCGGGAAAGTCTAGTAATAAAGTATATTTCCTCCACTTCTATGGTGAGGGACATCCCATCTATCTGGAATGACTCTAAGTCTGGATCCCAGTAGTCCACTAGCATTTGCAATAGTCCTGGTTTGGCCCTTAAGCCACCAAGACACCAAAATTTGTAAATCCCACATGCACATAATGCTTGTTGATCCATTAGATCTACCCTTACTGCCTCTTCTACATCACCATGTTCACGTTCTCTCCATTCTAGGACCATCCTACACAAAAAATTTGAAGTTTGTCCATTAGAATACTTGGAAAATATTAAGCACGGCTGCATATGCTACTGTTTTCCAAACAGTCACGTATGTACGTGACTGTGAGAGAATTTTCCGCGTATATCCAACCCTATATGTGGAAAAACCCTTGATTTCCGTGTGGGCCGTAGAGCCTATTTTGGAATGGCCTATAAAATCAAATACACCGTGGAATTTGACAAAATTTTCATCAAAATGAAAGAGTAGAGAATGGGCAAGTACCTAGAAAAAACGGTAGTGGATTCTGCCGGCTGGATCTCCTGGAATTCGCTGTTGAAGTTCTGAGCTCAAATGGGTAAAAATTTCAAATGTTTTATAATGCTTTGAATTTTTTACTATTTATATAAATTTTTCAAATTTTTGAAAATTTTTACCACCTTTCCTATAGTTTGGACCGTTTCTAATCCTTTTGGACTGTTTTTGGACTAATTTATGATGTAGGAGACCTTTTTGAGTGTCGTTTCAGCCATTGGATTGATCTATTCCTGCTGATTTCAGGTATCATGTCTAAACTGACATATAGGCTAGGTTTCATTGTCGTTTGCATTTTCCATGACCTTATCACCGTTTCATTATAGCCTTAGGTACGAACCCACTTGATTATGTCACGGAACCTTCTTGCTGTTTTAGAAGTGGCATGATATGAGTGCTAGAGCTTGACCTTACATGGGTACCCTAGTTAGCGCCTTATTTTCATTTGGTGCCCATGCTGACATTTTTTCCCTTAGGGTGTGGGAGTCTATTGTATAGTATTGCCATGACATTTCGCAAGAGCCTCACACTCCTCTTGATATTTTTCTGGCCTATTTCCCTCGGGACTCCCTTATGTCAAGTTGTAGTTGCATTATCATGAGCTTTTCCTGTGTTATTGAGCTTTATGTCAGCTTCCCTTACATTGAGTTTCGGCCATATAGCCCGAGCTTGTCTCATGTCTAGCCATGCAGAGCCATTTTCTATATCCTTTGCAACTTGATTCCCTATTTTTACCAGGAGGGGATTTTCCCCCGAGTTTCTCTATCCTACACATGTATCCTTGCATTGAGCATAGGTATGTTCCACTACTTGAAACTAGTTTGTTTTCCCATATGACACTCATCTCCTCCTAGTCTATAACTATAAAGCAGTTTTATTCTTTTTCAAGCTTTTTAAATATTTGAAAAAGTCAAAAAAAATAAAAAAACCAAAAAGCCCGACAAGGAAAGATGTTATATTTTGGCAGTTGTCAAGTCGTGTCGCCTTCGAACAGAGCACTATATATCACATCCGTTGGTTAGGTTTATAGTTTGACTTTACAAGCTATACTCATTTATCTAATTTTATCTCCACTGACTGGTTAAGCTTCCAGTCCCCATGGAGCCTCTATCGATGCCTCCTGTGTCACAGAGATGTCCCAGTTTGTATATCGAGTTTATGATGCCTTTATTCAGTCACCATTTTCGGTTATGCTCTTGTTTGAAGGAAGTTGAAACCTGAGTCAGCCATTCCTCAGTTATCTTGACTTTGCATGTCGGCCATTCTCGGTACAGTTACTAGTTCGTGCAAATTATGATTGAGTCCTTCCACATATACAGCTTTGTTGAGTACCTGATGTTGGATGATGGGGGATGCCTTAATGCCCTCCTTCCAGCGGATTTCATCCCATTGACTCCAGATCATTTATTCTGGGATTGGAATCTAGAGTCATTTTTGAGTGCCTTGAGACTTGCAGTCATCAGTGGCAGGTTCTCTCGCTGTCGACAGTTTTTGGGAATACATCAATGTCCCTTGGTCGATGGATCCTCTCAAGTGTTTGACCTCAACACATTTATTCACACTTGTTAGTTTGCACTCTAGTACCCTGATTCCCATTTTCATTATCGGTGGGTGATCTCGTGTCTATTAACGATATACATCAATGATCAGTAATCAGATGATGGACTACTATGTTTGACCTTGACACCTCTATTGACATAGTAGGACATGTACTTGTAGCGGTTTGTGTAGAAGACCTTCCAGATTGGTGGCATCTCTTAAATGCTACCTCCTTGATCATGCCAGTGATCATGAGATTTCAAATTTCGTGACTTGATTCCAATATATGTCAGACATTTCCAGCTATTATGGGGATCTTGATCCATTATATATCTTCATCCATTATGGAGATCATGATCCTTTGTATATATTCATCATGGATATTCTGACCTATGTATATTGTACATGGCGATGAACACTTATGTGATATTTTGTATCATGCCTATTCATGGCCATTGTACTCTTATGTATCCGGGACTGCTATATGTATTTGCAGTTATGTGCAGAGTTGTATCATTGCACTATGTTGATTGGGTAGCTACTCTTCCATTTGGGATCCTTCATCACTCCACTTTTGGGATGGACTTATAATTTATTTCGGCCATCATATGACCCCTCTGACCTCACACATTAGGGGCCATCTGTTATAGCTGATTTTACCACTCCAGGTGAATCACTCCGGTATGGCCTTCCCTTGTCCCTCTGTAGACTCCTTAGACCCCTTGGACCATTTTTTGTCCTTTGATGTTTCCTAGACCATCCCTATAAACATGTGAAAATTCATATATGCGACTTTTAAACCCCTTATCGCGTATATACGCGGGTTTTACCCCTAAAACCGCGTACATCGGGATGTGTACAAAATCCAAATCCTTTTGGAGTTTTCCTTGACATGGATCCGACTCACTTGACTCCTAGCCTTCCATATGCCTTGAGATTGCTCGGATTCGACCTTTCATTACCCCTTTGAAAAGCTATACAAGGAACTCTTTGATACATTGAAGGCATATAAGAGAATTGAGAGAAGAAAAACTATAGTCCATTGTTGTCGGAACTTGTGCTTGAGTTTGCATCCCTTTGTCCCTTGGAGCACTTTTGTGTTCTTCCCAAGCTTTCCTTTTGCTTGTGAGCTTTCTATCAAGAGATGGAGGATTGAGGTGGTGGAGGCCCAAGTGGGGGATTCAGTTTCTCTGATTCGCAGACGTGCCGACAGAGGTTGTATCCATTGTAATTTCTAATTTATATTAATAGAAATATATTTTCCTGTCCAATAATGTATGTTTGAATGAATATTTTATCCATGGATGATTTGAAATGATTATACATTGTTGATTATATATGCTATAATAGATCTAACAACAATATATATAGTACGCTTGTCTTGTTTACTTGTTGTTGAGGAAGTGATTCATCAATTCAAGATGAAGTTGGAAAACTCAATGGGGATCTACTTCAGCCGTCCGGAATAAGGTACGAGGCATGATCCTTAAGTGTTAGATATTTGATTTCTATTTCATATTGGAAAGGATTGATTTTTGGAGTCAAGCTATCTGTTGTGGTACCCCAAGCCATAGGAATTTCTCTCCGTAACAGCAATGACAGGGTGTAGCGGAGCAGGATGGGTGCACTTTTCTAGATAAAAGTGTTGACAAGGTGGGCATTTCTTAACAGCTTCATGACATTCTTTGAATACAGAAGGCCAGAAATAGCCAACGCAAAGGATTTTCTGGGCTGTAGCCATCCCAAATAAATGACCGCCACATGCTCCAGAGTGGAAATCATTCAACACATGTTCGACCTCCTCATGAGTGAGGAATCATCGGATAATAGAGTCAATCCCATGTCTATACAAGGTATCATTCAGGATGAGATAGTATTTTTCATGGTGATGAATACGGCGGCAATCATCACGAGATAAATGCAGCTGAAATCGTTGTGTTTGGAGATAAATAAGAAAATATCCATACCAAGGATCAGTAGTGCTAATTAGGAACAGGAATTCATCTGGAAATGAATCACTGGGCTCAGATTCCATCGAAGCACAGGGAAGATCACACATAAGCTCGGCAAAGACCAAGGATTTATTTGATGTGGCCTTGGCAAATTCCAGATCAAACTCTTGAAGTATAACTATGCAATGGGAGTACTTGCCCTCGAGTACCTGACAAGTCAGGATGTAATATATCGGGTTCTGGTCTGTAAATACGGTGGTAGTGCGGAGCAGAATGTAGTGATGAAAATTTTGTACAGTAATGACCGTGGCCAATGCTAACTTCTCCACACATGAATAGCAAGTTTCAGAATCCATGAGATTATTACTGGTGTAATCAATCACATGCTCTTGACCGTGGAGATTTTTCTGCACCAAAACTATGGCAATGGTAGTAGCGGAGGCAACAATATACAGGAGAAATTCCTTTGAATAATATGGGGGATGTATCACGGGTGATTGAGTCAAAGCATGCTTAATATTATCAAAGGCGCCTTGGGCCTAGTCATCCCATAAGAATGGAGTATTCTTCTTGAGGACATGTATATAACTGTGCGTTTTCTCTGCGAAATTGCACACGAAACGATAGAGAAATTTTTCCTTCTCTTGCAAAATTTGGAGTTCAAGGAGATTAGTTCAAGATGGTAGATCTAAAATAGTGGAAATATTCAAAGGATTGATCCGGATGCCATCTTTACATACCACAAAGCCTAGCAGATGTCCCGTTTCAACGCAAAAAACACATTTATGCGGATTGAACCATATATTATAATGACGGCATCTCAGGAATATGTCTCTAAGATGACCAGGATGGTCCTCCCATTGCTGTGAATGAGCAGGGAGGTCATCAAGGTATGGTTCAAAAATATGTTTAATATCATGAAATGCATAGGAAATCGCGCATTGGAAAGTGGCTCCAGCATTTTTCAAGACAAAAGGTAACTTCTTAGATGCAAAGGTTCCCCATGGGCAAATGAATGTTGTCTTATGCTGATCGGTGGGTAATATCTCAACTTGATTATAGCCAGAGAATCCATCCATGAATGAAAACATGACACTTCCAGCATAGTTGTCGATAATCTGATCTATGTGCAGAGTAGGAAAGTTGTCATAGGGACAAGCTTTATTCAAATCCCTAAAATCGATGCAGACTCTAATGGTGCCCTAATTTTTATTGACAGGGACAACGTTCAATGCCCATTCTGTCAGGGGTATAGGATAAATAAACCCAGCTTTGAGGAGTTTCTCAATTTCAGCTTTAATAGATGCGTCCTTTCGAGAATAGACTTGCCTTAGTTTTTTCCTGACAGGTTTTGCCATGGGATAGGTTTTAATCTCATGGACCACGATGGATGGGTCAATCCTTGGTATCTCTCCATAGGACCAGGAAAAAATATCACAAAATTCCTTAAAAAGTTCCTTATACACTTCATATTCATCTGCCGAGCACTTCTGCCCAACATGAACATGCTCGATAGTATCAGGATTGGATGATATGTCAATCAGGTTCATCTGAGTAATGTTGCAAAGGTTTCCTTCAGAATCTATATCTTGCAACAATATAGGAATTTGGGGTACGTTGACAATATTAGTAGGAAACAAGGATGCAAAATCATGGCTAACCAAACTGGTGTTGGGGAGGAACATGGATCTATGATGGCGATCCTCCCAAACGGGCTCATCCATATTCATGATCTCCATAATGGACTCATAGGAAGGAAAAGTCTTAGAGAGATAATATAGAATGTGAAGAGACGGTTCTAACCAGTATGGTAAATGGTAAGGATCTAAAGCCACTAGATGAGGGTCATCAATGTGATCATTGGAAAAGGTTTGAATGGTGTCATACATAGCTTTGTGTGGACTCAATGAGGTGGACTCAACAACATGTTTACCCTTGGGCTCATAATCAAATGAGGCGATCATATGGACTGTCACGGTATTCGTGCTAGAAGGAGTGGATGGAAAAATCCCCATAAGGGATGAATCCTTCAACATTCCTACCCCAATCGACTGGTAAGGAGGATGGGATAGGCCTAACATGGGGATGTTATTATTCATGGAGGTAGTAACATTCAGCATACAGAAATCAAGCTGGTCAATAGTAACAATTCTCCCTAGATGAATAAATTGGACTGTTTGGAATACTATTGAGGCAACAACAGTCATGGCATAGAACCAATTTCTTCCTAGAAGAAGGTTGTAATCTAAAGGGGCATCTACCACTTTTACTTGAATGGAAATGATTTCCCCCCCCAGCTCGACCACTAGGGCTGATATGAGGCCATGGGGTTGGAAACCCCGTGCGTCAAAGTCCTTGAGGGTCATAGGCGATGTTACAAGCTCGGGTGAGCTGAGATCCTTCCAACAAGTTAGAGACAAAACTGAGGTTGAAGATCCTTCATCTAGTACCATTAAAAAAAAATTCTTTCCCACTACTTTCATAATGATCTAAAAAGCAAGTTTATGCAGTAATATAGGATTATAGTTCTCAACATTGAAATGATCAAGTTAGTATTATCCGGGTCTAAAGATCCTAGTGCTGTCAACAAGTTTTTGCGTTGTGTAGGGCAACTTTGGAGTACCTCTAGGGTGGACATCACGCAAGGTTCTTGAGTGAGATCTTCAACCACATTATAAAATTGAGCAACTTGGGAATTGGGATTAAAGACAACCTTCCGAAGAGTACTCTTAGGTGGGCTCAAAATCATGATGAGAGTAGGCTTCTCGATAGATAAGGGGACAGTAGATGAGGATTCCAGAGAACTAGTAGAGGCATCTTTCCCTAAAGAATAATGATATTCTTTCTTATCTGTGGGTTTGTCATAATTATGACTTCAATTTTGCAGAATGATGGTATCTGAGGACATCATATGAATTTCCTCTGACAAACTAGAGTTACCCTGATTAGACATGTGGTCTATGAATTCTTGTTAGGAGGGAAAAGGATCTGTAAGTACTGCAGGTTCGGGATTGGACTTCAGAAACTGGGAGATTTCATCCCGACGAGGACACTACTTTGAAAAATGGTCACCACCGCATAGCAGACAGGGATATTTTTTCTTCCTTTTCCCTTTATCATTATCATTTTTGGTTGGTCTTGGAGTCTCCTGTTGGTTTCCAGGTTTTTTATTTCTATTTTCACCTTTCTTTTTATTATTACCCGAGGTATGAGTAATTTGAATAGAGTTAACCTCGGTGGAAAAATTAGGAGTCGAAGGAGTAGGGGTGGCAGTTTGGGGTTGCTTGGGAGGTTTTGCTACTTACGGGGACTAGATTGAGCAAACAATCCCATCAACAGGTACTTCTGCTGGTGGCTTGGTGGGATTGATGCTAGGGTGAGGATATTGAGGGATCAGGTCATAAAGAGTTCCAGACTGGGAATAGACCAAGTCTAGGTACTGATACCAACTGATAGCCTGCTCTTCGGTAACGACACTGCCCATAGACACATCTCAAGCAATACGAGGCAACAAGGATTTGGTAAACCAATCAGCTAGTAACTGATTCGGAATAGGGGCCTTAATAAACCTTCTCTGCCTTCTCCACTCATGAATATGATTGAACATGTGGGTGGATGTGTTCTATTGCAGAGAGGTTACAAGATTAGTTACCTTTTCATAACAAATAGGGAGCTGAAAGTGTGTAAGAAACACGGTTTCCAACAAGCCAAAATCCACAAGCAAATGTTTGTGGGAGTTCAATGTACCACTTCACAGCTGTACCGGTCAAAGTTTGCTGAAAGATTCGTAACCAAACGGAGTCATCCATGAGGGAGTTTGAAGAACACCACAAATGGAATGTCATAACATGGTTCTTCGGATCGTCTCCCTGCTTCCCATCGAATTTTGGGATATCCGATGGTAACTTTACCGGAATGGGAGGTCACGAGGGATTGTGTCGAATGGGGTCATTAATCAACTTGGGCAAGTCAGGAAATTCCAAAGTTGCTAGGAAAGGTAACTGTCGATTCGGTTGCACATACTGGTAATATTGATATGGCATATAATTACCAGTAGGACCATAGGTTGACTAAAAAACAGGTTGTTGTAACGATGAACTAACAGATCAGGACTGTTAGGACTGCTAGGACCTCCAGGAGGAGGACCACTGGGAACACCAGGATGCGGACCACCAGAACCTCCAAAGCCCCTAGGAGGTAAAACTCCAAAGCCTTCGGAACCACTAGGCGTAGGGCCACCAGACCCTCTAAATCCATAAGGAGGAAATCCACTAGCCCCCCCAAAACCACTAGTACCAGTAGGACCAAAAGGAGGAAAGTTTCTAGATCCTACAATACCATTAGCCCCCCCAAGGGGAGGACCTCCATAAGGTGGTCCTCCAGCACCTCCCGCAGTATGTATAGGTATCCCCCTCATAGCTGGCATGTAAGACCAGTTTGGTTTCCCCCTTGGCGTAAAAGTGTTACTAGGGTATGGAATTCCAACATAAGGCATTCCTGTAGGATTGGGTGGATGATTACCTACAAGTATTTGATAACCATAATCTCTAGAAGATTGAACAGTTACAAGTTGTGCCACCAAGGGCTGACCTGAACTAGATGGGGGATTTACCACAGTAGTATGGGTTGGGGGGACATAAACTGTAGATGGTTCTATGTTAGAGGTCTTCCCTTGACTAGGTAGAATTTCAATGTCAGATAATGTAGGTCATGCCAAGGGTTTCCCCCCAACACTAGAAGGTACTGACGAACTGGGAATTGAAGGTTGGGCCTGAGGGGAAAAAGACCTGGGAGGATTAGGAAAAGACATAACATGAGAGGTGATAGGGGTGGTAGTTTGACCTGGGTTGTGTGGTGTTACTGCATGATCTATAATCGGTTCAATGGGTATCATAGAATCGGCAAGTGAACGATATCCCACAGGAAAATATGTGGAACGTGATGGTGTTGGGCCTAATATTTCATCTATTTGCTTATCAATATCTTGTGAACGGAGAATGGTAGCACGGTATTTCCTACATTCTTCTTCATTTCAGAAGAGTTTAAACAGGTTCCAAATGAGGCAATGTCCTGTCCTATAAAGGTATCCCAAAATGGAGCATTGGGACCAAAATCTGGATGGGTTGTATCATCAACATGACCTTCCATGGGAGAATGGAACGAGGTATTTCCCCGAGAAGGCTGTTGGACCAAGGGAGGCTAGTGTGAATAATATGGTACTCCACTTTCTACAACCACATTTTCTCCCACTTGAGAGGTGGTAGCAGCTTCTTGGTCTATAGCTTCCATTGGATTTTCTCCTAAAACAGGAGGAAAATCAGGTGGCAAGCCCTGTACTCTTATGGAATGTCTTAACTCATCCATTTTGTACAGTTCCTATCTAACCTAGGGTCTGAAAATCTAGAAAACACACCAAAACATTTCCCTACACAAGCTATAGGTCAAAACAAGCACACTTAAAATGATAGGAGGGGTTCAAAAGTCAGGTTTCTCACCAGGATTGTCAAGAAGGTGCCACTCACGATATACCTAGAGGGTACATGCATATTAATCTCCCTGAATTTTGTTTTTAGTGTATGGCTCCAAGCAAGACGGCCAAAGGGCTTTTCTCAGATAGATAGGGTATCCTAGTGGGGTCTCCCGATATACTCAAGGTACATGGGAGCTCAAATCAGTAGTAGTGTTGTCTAATGCATAATCGTACACAAGGGGCCTTCCAATATACAATCGAGTTCATGAAGTACCTTTCTATATAACTCAAGGGTACGTGAAAATCCATTCGATATACCGACGGTATGTAGAATAACCGCGCGAGTCTCAGGATGTAGTGCAGACAAATAACGACAGCTCCTACGCTTAACAACGCCCGAACACATCTCTAACCTATCACTCCAGTTGCTACGTAATTTTTAACCTATAAATACCGCTAATTTTAAAGTGGACAGTTAGGTGAGTGCATGATGTTTTGAAAAAAAAGTAAAACCATGCAATATGTTTATGCAAAATATTTCACTTTATCGTTCAATATGCCTACTTACGGGAGGGAAAGAGAGTATTTTCTTTTTGTTTCAAAACCAAAAATATTTCCAAACAACAGTCATGAACATAAAATCAAAGACAAGCAATACTTTTCCAAACTGATTTCCCTTTTTTGAAAGCAATGAGAAGGGGAAGAATCTCTTTTCCTAAAAGAAAAACAAGAAGCACACTATATGTGAATGCACTTTATTTTTTTTCAATTTTCTCAAAACATAAGCAAATCTAACTTAAAACTACCATATTTTTTATTTTGATAGAGATAGTTCTAAATGCATAAGAGATGAAAGAACATAAAGAGCCTGAAAGCTTGAGAAGCCAATCAGAGAACCAATGTTCAACGCTCAATGATGATAACCTAGTCCCAGTCAAAAAATGTCTTTTTTAAAGGAAGAAAAAAGAAGTTTACTATGCAAACAAGAAATGAAACCTAGAAGCTAATCTAGTGTTCTTCTTTTAGTCTATATAACATAAATGAAAAGAGATCTTACTAACACCTTAAGATTTTCAAAAAACAAGAAATCCTTTCGCAAACACAACCAACAAGCATAGAAGCAGATGAACAATAAAAAATCCTAATCTAGCTCTTAAATTTCCAAATCAAACCAATCTTAAGCCATAATATTTCAAGCCACAAGCATCAGATTCTGTCACACAAGTCTGATAGTGCAGAACTAAAAGCAACACAGCTCAAATTTTTACAAAAAAAAATGAGAAAAAAGGGTCTTGGAATGATGCCTACCTGGAACCACGCTTCTCTGGTGTTGACAGGGTGGTTCTATCCAAGCACCGCTTCTCTCCAAATGGATACAAGTAGTGGCACTATGTACTTCCCACTTTGTTGAGGTGATGGCACTGCTCCTTGTACAGTGCATAGGCACAGTTCCCTTTAGAATACCAAAACACAAAGAGAACGGTAAATCAAGATAGAAAAAGGCTAGATCAAGGTGAAAACTGCTGGATTGAGTATGGAAACAGAGCATAAAAGGTCGAATTGAATCAGCTCTGAACAAATATGGAAGTTTCAAACCCAAATAGATTAAGTCAAAAAGTAGATATGACTGAAGAGAGTTGGAGAAGGAGCCTAGATTTGGACAAGAATTGCAAAATTGAGGAAGATCAGAAAAACTGATGCATATATCTATTCCCCAGTGGAGTCGCCAGATTTGTTAGCTGGAATATTTCACCTTCTGCAGACAGTAAGGTGTTCCACTGGTCTGAATGGTTCAGATCTAGAACAAATGAAGGACATAGGTTGAAGACTCTCCCTGGACGCCGTAGATACTTGGAATGTGATGCTTCGATAGTAACCCTGTGTAGCTTCAATAAGCTTAAACATGCAAACACATGGAAACTGCCAGAATATAATCTACTGATCCATGTTAGTGACTAAGGAATCTAACAACATACATGCGAAATCAAACAACAACAATATATGTGGGACATAAATCAACTTGCATTAATATAGAAATATGAAGAAGTTTACAACCAAGCCTTAGTGTTGACATGCATCTCCATGAAACCAAGCATTCTCATCCCCATAAGCTCTGAATCTATCTCTCTATGCTCTCCAATGGTCTTGGGCCAAGTGATCAATCCAACAGCATAACAATACCTTAATATTTCTCCCCTCAACCATGTATATGAGCTTGTATTTATAAGGCTCAATGGATAGGGATGGTTGAGAGATTAGTGGATGAGGTGGCCTCTAAGATCCTAGGATGAGGGATCTCAAGCTCAACTGATCCACAATGATATTGATAAGGTAAGACATGAGGCTTATCATCTAGAATCCTTGAGAAACTTCTTTTTTCCCTTTTTACCTAGGGTACCACATTTCTCCTTCAATGATAAAGTGGTTCTGGTAAAAAACAATAATGGACTAAGGGCCATAAGTGGTGGCACCACTTGTGGACAACAATGGATAGGTGGTTGGAGCAAGGTACCACTCTTGGACAAAGGGGAAAGCACAGTGCTGGGAATTTTCATGGAATATTGACAATTAGCATGACTTTCCACTCCAAGAGCTGGGATTTAGGGCAAGTAGGTATGTCAAAAGTCTTATCACATGATGGCAATAGGATTTTGGTATAACATCCATCATCCTGAACCTCTTCAAGATCTCTACAACATACTTCCCTTGTCCCAGGTATATTCCATCTACATTTTGCCACACCTCCATGCCTAGAAAGTAATGCATCATACCCAAGTCCTTCATTTCGAACTCGGCAGCAAGCTTCCTCTTCGTATCAGTAATAAACCCATCCTCACTTGTTACAAATAGATCATATACATATAGTAGGAGTATCATTGGGTTACCTTCTTCAACCTTGTAGTAAAGTTTGGAATCTGTTTTACTCTTGGTAATTCCCAAACTGGATAGCAAGTTGTCAATTCTTCCATACCATGTCCTGGGTGCCTATTTCAAACCGTACAGGGATTTCTTCAACTTACACACATGATTTTCTCTGTCATGTGTCTCAAAACCGAGTGGATGCTCCAAATACACTTCCTCTTCTACTACACCATTCAAGAAAGCAGTCTTGATGTCCATTTGGTGTATCTTCCATTTCATCACTACAGTGAGGGAAAGTACTGATCTAATGGAAGTGTATCTAGATACAGGTGCAAACGTCTCTTCATAATCTATCCCTTCTTTATGGGAGAAGCCACAAGCCACAAATATTGATTTATATTTCTCTATGCTACCATCTGCAGTATGCTTGATCTTATAGATCCATTTGGAAGTCACAACAAAATTCCCCTTTGGCCTAGGGACAACATCCTAGACATCATTCTTCATGATTGACTGGTACTCCTCGATCATAGAATTCTTCCATTCTTTCTTCTCTGTCGCTTCTTCATAGTTGGAAGGTTATTTGTCAATGATGTCACATAATAGTTCTACATAACCAGAGCATGACCTGGTTCTTTTCCTTTCTCTGTGCATTTCTTCTGGAGTGCCATATCTTTCTGCACCTTGGATAGCCTCTTGTACCCATGCATGTTTCCTCTTGTGAGGATTCTTCTCCTGGGGTGGATCTACATGTTCCTAGGGTTCTTCTATTTCTCGATCTTCTTCTTGAGTTGTATCGTTCATAGTTGTGTCTTGAATTTTGGGTACTTCTGTTTCTTTAGTTTCTTCACCAAGTCTCTTTCTAAATTTGTTGTAAGCTGAGTCTTCATCAAATGTTATGTCCCTGCTGATGTCAATCTTCTTGAATCCTATGAATTGTATATTTTATAAGCCTTTGAGCTTTCACTATATCCCACAAATATACCCTTATTCCTTGAAGGATCTAACTTTGTCCTCTTTTCTTCCAAAATGTGTATATACACTTGAGAACCAAATATTCTGAGATGATTGAATTCTGGTTTCTTGCCGGAGAAGACTTCTTTAGGTGTTTTGTTCTCGATTACTCTATGTGGAGTATGGTTCTATACATGCACAGTTGTTCTAGTAGCTTCTACCCATATATGCATGGGAATATCTTGATCATGAAGCATTTCCCTTGAAACTTCCATGATCGTTCTATTATTCATTTCTACAACCCCATTATGTTGTGGATTATCTGGATTTGTCAACTCCCTCTTAATCCCTAAATATTTGCATAACGTTTTGAATTCATTTGATGTGACAATATTTAACGTTCCATTTATGTCATGGCTAAGAGGAATATTGTTGATTCAATCAAGGATCACCTCATACCATAGGTGTCCTCCCTAAAGACACCTAAAGAAAGGTTTTGATCTTCTTCTCTGTGTGGTTCTCGATCAAGGCTTTGAATTCCTTAAACTTGTTGAATACTTCATCTTTTTTATTTAAGAAGTATATCCATGTCTTCTTAGAAAAATCATCAATGAAAGAAACATAGTATACATACCCGCTTAATGAACTGGATGACATTGGTCCACATACATTGGAGTGAATGATTTCCAATATTCCTTTTTCCTTTCTCTCGCTACTTGGAAATGTCTTCTTTGTGTTCTTTCCTTTTGCACATCCTTTGCAAACACCATCATGTTTTTTCTATATTTCTGAAATACCTTCAATAGCTTTGCTTGCAAGTGGTAGCTCCCTACAGTGCACATGTGCAAGCCTTCTGTGCCAAATTTATTTTGGTTCTACTGAGTCATGGACCAAGGATTGTTCTCATTGGCCCTTTAGCTTGTATAATCCTCCCTCTTGCTCCCTAATCACAACTGCATCATCTATGGTTTTTCTCTTTGGCCACATAATAACCTGTCCATCTACAAATGCAACCCTCATGCCTTTTTCATCCAATGTAGAGATGGAGAGGAGGTTCTTCTTTAGTCCTATTACAAACAAGAAATCCTTCATCTTCATAGACTTTCCAGAATCTAACTTGTAGGAGGATTCACCACTACCTTTTATTGGATATTGGTAGTCATCCCCAAGTTTCACCTTGTAGGGTGACTCATTTTCTGATAGTTTCACAAATGAATCTTTGAATCCTGTCATATGATTGGAATCCCCACTATGGATAAGCCAATCCTTGCTCCCATGTGTGACAGTTCCCGTGAGGGAAGAAATCAAAACATACTCTTTATCACTTGAATAATCTTCACTTTCTTGTCTAACTCTCTTCTTGGAAGGTTCATCATCCTCTGCAGCATGAGAATGATGTCTTCTCTTGTAGTTCTTCTTCTTTTGAGAGCCACCTTTGTTTCTGGGATAGTTTCTGCAGATGTGTCCTTTCTCATTGCATGTAAAGCATCTGATACTAGAAATATCTCTGTTAAATCTTATAGGGTTATCTTTCTAGTGAGAGTTCTTACCTTTGTGATGATGATAGTCCATTATTATTTTCTTGGAGTGTACTATGAGAGCTTGATCTTCACTTCCCATATTTTCTTCTCGGGATACTTTTTGAGCTTCTTCTTGTGAGAATTCCTCCCACAATCTACTAAAGGTGACTAGTTTTATTCAAGCATAAATTCCTTGAATGAAAGAGTCCCATGACCTAGGGAGACCATTCAAGTTGGTCATCACAATTTATGCATTCTCCACTTCTTCATCAAATTCTTCAAGTTGTTCCTTGATCTTAGAGACCCTTGTAAAGTATGACTGTATGTTCTCTACATTCTGGATCTTCACATTCTTCAACTGGTTCCTGAAAGTCATCTTCCGGTTTATGTTCTTTCCTTCAAATAGCTTGGTCAGGGAATCAAAAATTTCTTTAGGTGTATTTAGGGAGGACACCTATGGTATGAGGTGATCCTTGATTGAATCAACAATATTCCTCTTAGCCATGACCAATGTATTCTTGTTTAAGGCCTTAGCCTCATCTCCCTTTGGAACTGGAACCTCTTCACTAATGTAAGAGTCCAACTCATTTTCTTCCAGGACCAGGGAGATCCTATATTTCTAGGCTCAGAATTTATCATCTCCCTCAATATTGGTGTGATGAGACATATTAACTGACAACCTCAAATGGAAATACAAAATATTTAGATCTTACCAATTTGAGAAGCTGAAAACTAGATCTAGAGCTGATCTTCTGTAATGCTATTTTTTAGTTCCAAGGAAAATTAGGGTTTGACTTTCCTGAAGTTCTACCCAACCAAAAACCTTGATTTTGTCTCTAACTTTGATTTTGAGGAGGACAAAAATCCTATCCTAGGCTCACTCAAAAAATCCTCTTCAGTGAAAATCCCTAATTTCTCAATGTAGTGGTAGGTCAAAAATTGAAAATGGTCAAAATCAGATTCTGCTTCGACAGAAAGATGTGCCCTTCAATGGATGTTCATCCTAGCCTCCTTTTATTGATGGATGGTGGAGAGAGACCTAAAAAGTAAGAATCCCTAGCTTCCACAACTGCACAATGTCTTCTTCTCACATTAGCTCTGATACCATGTTAGATTTTATCAATTTAGACAGTATTATCTTAGGATCTTATCTGAGAGAATAACATGCACACCAATAAATCACAAGAGACAATAGACACAAAGATTTTCCTCGGGGAAACCATAAAAGAGAAAACCCCACAACTTTCTCAGAGATAGAATAAGCACCAATAGAAACATTAAAACCCAAATATAGTAAGATGATCTCTGATAACTATTATCTCTCTTGTCCCAACTCCTTCTCTCTCACTTATGCGCTACAACTAAGTGTGAGTGACTGTGTGATAAATAGAGAGGCTCACTCTCTATTTATACTAATTCCCAATGTGACAATAACTCACTATGGATGAATTCTCTCAGAGAGTCTAATAACCCTACTGGCCCACAACTGCGGGGACTTTAACCCTTTATCAATAAGGAGGGTTACCCCCTATGACTTTACATTACCTGTTTACATTATTGATTCTCTCGATAGGAACATCGGGGTATGACCTGACTCAATTACATTACTAATACTTCCCAATAGGAACATCAGGGTACAATACATAATATATCCAAGTGAATACATTTCGAAGTTACAAATACATCAACACATACACAATCAATAACTTAGTATTATAGTGGTAAATTATCAATTCAATATGGAAATTGTTTGACAAGCTTGGATTGTTTAATTTTCAAGGGGTTAGACACAATGGCTTGGAGGATAATTGTTACTTACCAAAACATTAGAGATATCAATGAATTTAGAAATTGTTTATTTGATTATTTGAATATGGATATCCATCCAATTTCTCACCTTTTGAAGTTGATGAAAATACCACTAGATTTAGAATTAAATTTATAAACCCAATCCCCTACATTCAAATATATCAGAAAGTATGTGGTAAGTAAAGCAACTAATTCCCAACAAAGGTTAGTATGGGATGGAAGGATAAACTATGGAGAGGTTCACCACAATAGGAGAGGAGGTTTACCTTGATAGTGATAAGGATATGCCATCAGTTTATACGTATCATATTCTTTGAGGTAAGGGCTGTAAGAGGAGGAATCAAAATATTTACATGAAACTCCAATATGGGGCCTCTCCTTTTATTGATATGGATCTAAGACTGGTTTTTGGTTAGCACCCTAGTTAATTGATTCTTCAATTGGTTCAAATGTTCTTGGTGCTTCCACCAGTTCATTTGGATCAACTGCTACTAAAGGATATGATCCTGGCGAAGCTGCGACTAGTGCTAATTCAACGGTTATGGATGATAGATATGAAGTTAGAAAAGAACCTTAGTAAAGTGTGATGGATCCTTAAGCCCTTGCATTTTCTTGAAATACTTGGTTGATTCTATCAATGAAAGGTTATGGCTATGTTAGAATCTTATCTCAAGATAATGGTATGAATATACTTTATTTGATTGCAACATTTAAAATTTTACAAAATTTAGTAAATTGTAACACTTCATTGTCAAAAATTGCAATTTTCCATTGTTGGAGTGACACAATTAAAAATAACTAATGTAAATGACTAATTCATATTCTTATAGCTAGTCATTTCTTATGCTATGACTAAATTGGTCATTTACGTTAGTCATTTTTAACTCTGTCACTTATTATCTAGTCATAGTTTTTAACCCATGACTAAATTAGTCATTAAATTTCATTTTTTATAGTTGGGTCACCCAAAATTCCTCATATTTGGTAGTAAATCACTTGAAAAAACTATGGTGACTAGATTTTTTAGTCACGTAGTCACTAATTTCTCATTTTGTACTAGTGATTAATGACCATAGGTTTGACTAGAAGGTGTTGAGGAACATGTTGTCTCGATCTGAAATAATAGTATGTGGAAGCCCAAAATGAACCCAAACATTCTAAAAGAAGACCATAGCAGTGGATTTGATGGAGATGTTATTATTCCAAGCTATCAGAATGGGCATATTAAATAAGAGATCCAAGACCACAAATACATAGTCGTTACCATGCTTGGTTGAAGGTAGTCATGACATGTAATCCATGGAGATGTATTCCCATGGCCTAGTGGGAGTAGGTAGAGGGATCTACAATCCATGCTTCTTGATGGTAGGTTTTGTGATGGTCCAGGAAGTGAAATATCTGATATATCAATCAAGATCTTATTGAATCTTAGATAAATAGAAATAATTATGCAATACCACCATTTTTTTTCTATCAAAGTTCGCTACCACCTGACTGTAATGAAATTCCCAAATCATATTCACATGTATTCTTGAAGCAACATAGAGATGACCTAAGTGGAAAAGAAACCCTTCATAGAGATGAAAGTATTCCATTGGTGTGCCTGCATATAGGGCTTGGTTTATAGAAGAGAATTTGGGATCACTATGATTTATTTGAGGCCACATAGAGTTCTTGTGTCCACAAGAGTTGAGAACCATGGTAAATGTTTCTATTGGAGGTTTATTGAGGAAATCAACAACTCGATTTTTTTTTTCCTTCTTATATTTAATATTTAGGTGGAATTGTTTCAAGTAGGTGGAGCACTTTTGGTGGAAATAATTCTATAACATTCCTTGGGTCTACCTGAATTGCAGGGACTTGTGATCAGTGTCGATGATCATATCTTTTCCTAGGATGTAATGCTTCCATTAGCGACGATCTTGGACAATGAAAACCACTTCCTTTTAATAGGTTGGTTACTTTTGGAATCTATCTGAAAGTGTCTCACTGTGATATGCCATTGGATGGCCATGTTGAGTGAGGACTGCACCCACAACATAGTCCAAATCATATGCCTCAGTATGAAAGGGTTGTTGAATATATGGTAAGGTAAGGATGGGAATAAACCATAAGTGTTTCTTTAGATCCACAAATTCTTGTCGGTGTTTGTTGACTCCATTCACACACCTGGGTTATGTGGAATAAATATTCAAGCCACTCAGTGTGTCCCTAGGGGCAAGTAATGAGTCAAGGTTGTCACCTTGTTCTTGACTCCTCCGTTTAGGCTCAATTCCTAACGAAGCCAAGGGGGGTAGACCCTATTAAGTTACTAAGGCTAATTACTTAGTGTGATGGTGTTATATTGATTAAGTTGTTTAGGAGTTTTGAAATTAACCAGTGGAAACAAAAGATAACAAGATGCAAGATTTAAAGCATATAAGCACAGTAATGACACTCAATATATATATAATCGAAAGAAATAAATCACCAATTCCTTAAATGGAGTCAACAAAGAAAATAATGTGCTTGCATGGGCTTGAAATAATGTTTCGTAAATGTCTCTTAGGATATTTTAAATTAATGTGGAATGTGAATGAATTAAATTAGATGAAAAGGGGACTCCAGATATACTCGAGGGGTACTTAGAGTATGTCCAAAAGTGAACTGTCACGGCTACCCGTAAGGTGTTTGTGGGATAGAATGGAGTCTCGGAGACTATTTTTCATAATGCACCCATCAGGTTGTGATAGAGATCAGCGTCTCGAGGTCACTTTCCAGTTGTTCCCAGTCCTTTGGGTATTTTTCCACCGCTTACAGTTTGTTCGAGGCGTTGGATTTTCGCCTGATGGTTTGTCAATTTTGGAGGTGAAGACTAATTAATCTAATCACTCAAGTACTTTTGATGCATATTGAATGATTATATGAACCGTATCCAAGTACAAAGCATACACATTGGAGTCTTTGTTATTTTAGTAAATTTTAAAAGAGGTGTTCTTATTAAAAAGAAAACCCTCCATGAAACTCTTTCGGTCCAAGTGGACCTCAATCGGGGAATCAAGGAGGGGTTGATTTTATTATGATTATTAAAAAAATTAATGATAGTAAATTAATAATAAACAAATAAGCAAACCACAATTTTCTAATTAGACTACCACGACCCTTTCTTCACCTTTCAGCTCAAAAGGACGCTCATGGGGTAAGTATTAAAATTACTTTGAAGCAACCAGATATGGAATATGGCAATGATTATAAGTCAAATTATACTTCCCTGCATATTATAATGACACTAGATTGAAAACAGATGAACAAAAGGTAAAAAATGACAGAGACGCAAATCCCCCTCAGGGGGATGGTGAATAGGCTCGAAAGAGCCTATTCAAAAAGATTTTTATTTTTATTAGCAGCGATTAAAATATCATAAAACTTAAATTAATCCACTTTGTACTTATATGGAATGAAACCAAAGGTTTACAAATTGCAAAAATTTGAAATTTTTGGAAGACGGAGACCCCCTGGGGGGTTTTGAATGGTCCAAAAGTATTTTCTGGATAGCGCCTCCTCCTCTTTTCTATTACACCTGCTGTAAAAAATGAATATTATTACAGTTAAACATGCCCAAAAGTACTTTGAAATTACTTTTGGTTGAACAAACGTTTTACCCAAAAATTCTAAGTTAAAACTAGTTTTTAAAGAAGCGGAAAACGAACCAAGGAAAGCAAATTTTCCTTGGGATCTTGGCCTGAATTAGTGGCATCCAATATGAAGCAATTACATTGATGAATATAAATTTTTAGATTCTAAGAAAACAACCATTCATTCAACAATATTTAGATCTACTTTCACAGCCTTGAAAAATGACAATTTTCCCTAAAACTAGATCTAGAATGCTTGTAAAAATTTCTTTAAGAATGAGATATAGTTTTATGAGATTTAAGGAATAAATATATATGTAATATGAACTCTAAAATTGATATATCTAAGAAAATTTAAAGCTGAAAAACAAGTAACCAGACTGATTTTGAAGAAATTTGAAGGAGGAAGAGGAAAAGGAAGAGCGCTTGCTATCGAGGAATGGATCTGCAAAGAAGACTAGTTAGTGGAATGTTGAGGGACAAAGTCTTCACAAAACAGTTGGATGCCTAGTGGAATCAAGATAGATACACAGTTCGTCCAACCCTTGTTACCTGAAAACTAACAAACAATCCTGCACAAAACCTTATGAGATCTAGATAGAAATATATGAAGAAAGAGAGGGATTACATGCAAATAAACTTATTTAAACATGTATGATTTGAATATTTAAACATATATACTATGATATATTTAAAAGCAAGTAATATTAGTTACCCATCTATACTCCTATTGATTCAGCTGAATCATTAAGCCATACGGGATTCAGATGCATAAATTGAGAGAAATCCAACGGTAAAAAGTTGCAAGACAATGTTATATCCACACATATGAAAGCATTACACAGATTTGGCCTCCAAAGGTTCACTTTATTACAATAGAAAAAATATATTACACAGTATTACAATAGCAACAACTCCTCAATCCAACTCTAACTAGCTTGGAAGAGGCAGCCTGAGCTTTATTTATACACAAAACAGGAGATCCAGCCCAAGGGGGGCACAAATACCAAGGAGACAGACCACTGCAGCTGAGGGAGAGTCCATCACTGCTGATCTGAAGAAAAACTGAGCCTACTTGTCAATCGAGGGGCTGACTGAGCTGACACATCAACCCACAGACTGACACATCAATCCACAGATCTTCCAGGAGAGCACACACGTGTGGAGGAGAGAGAGAGGGTGCAATTCCCCATAAAGGACGTTGAAGATCAACTTTGGATCTGTCCAGATCACCTCCTTCAGTCAAGGATTTGTCATATCCAGTCAATTTGGTTCATATCTAACTGATAACCCACTGATCTAGAATTTTGGATTTGCTCCATTATTCATCAATTTATTAATTAAAATAATCAATAATTGATTTTTTGGGTTTTCTAACCTGAGTGATGGAAAATCACTCAAACCCTGAACAAAAATGGGTCCATGGGTTTACAGGATGCTCTTAGCTTTAAAATGAGCACCTACATGACTGAAACTGATTATTTGGCCCACTTTTATTACAAAACCAAATTTTCCAATTAAACTATTAAAAAATAGCCTAAGTTTTGGAAAAATTAAATTTTAATAAAAAACACTGAAAAAAATAAAAATTTTAAAAAGTTGAGAAAAACCTAGGGGGACTTAGACATGTTCATATGACTCAACCATGATGCCTAGCATGTTTATACATTGACAAAAAGACTCTAATAACCTCAATAGGCCTAAATGCCAAGCTGACCACCCCTACTTTGGAGGTATGGAGTGAAAAACTCAGTAATTATCAGTCATTTATTCAACAATCAATAATAACCAAGGGAAAAAACACCTTGGGCTGATCAGATTGACAAATAAAGTATAAGATACTGAGTATTTTATAGACACTATCATGCTAGAACATTTATTACAACTCCCCCAAGGGGGTATGAACATGTGATACAGTATAAAAAAGTTTCCCAAAAGCAAGACTAAAGGTCTTTTTAAGTCCAAACAAGTTATCCTTGTTCGATTCACCAGGCTCACTTGATAAAAAAACACTAAGTACAACTTAGGTGGTAACATTCTAGCTCCAACTGTGGGATGTGTGCTTGAAGTGGACTTTAAGGCAAGGAGAGGCTACGAGAACACCAGAATCTTTGGTTTATATACCCTGTAAAAACATCTCAACTAGACAAGAAAACCTCAGTAGCACAAGCTTTATATAAAAACCAAATGAACCATTAAGATGATTTATTGAAACAAAATAAATTTAATTAACTAATGAAAACATTTTTTTATTATAGATAAGTACAAAACATAAATGCAGAAAGTAAATGCTCTCATTTAGGAGCTTATTTTCCTACTCTAAGCATGATATAAAAAGGTTAGGTGTAATAAAAAATCCAATGTAACCACCTAAGCTTTTTATTAACATAAAAAAAATTCCTTGTCTTTGGTTATCAGCCAAAGTAAGGATACCTTATTTAGAAAATGAAAACCTGTGTGATGACTCAGAATGGGCGGGATGGATGGGATATCATAGGCATGAATAATGCCACAACAATTCTTCCCCAACTTGTATGTGCTCATGCAGGCTACTTCTATCCATGACTGAATATGATTGATATACCAATCAGAACGATGAGGTAGAATGTCTACATCATCATACTGATCATCGGGGCTTATCAAATGATAACTTGTTGCACAAGCCCCAAGTAGATCCAAATCATAAGGAACCTCTATATGTGAAAAAGATGGCTGAGACTGATATTCCACTGACTTCATCACATTTGACTTTTCACAACACTGCATATCAATGTCTTCATTACTGATACCCTTGTACGGCTCTGCATGATATGACTCTGGATGATCACATGAAAATTTTGAATGCTCCTCTTCCATACTAAGGTTTTCCCAGGCATTCATATCCGTGCTCCCCTCTATGGACGTATCGTAAATTGGACTTCCACAAATTTTTGAATAGACACTCCCCTTGTTGGACATATCATGGATGGGATTCTCCATAATATTTTCACAAGTTGGATTATCTATGAAATTCCAATAGTCATCACTCCCATCCATGTCATATGTGGGGGACTCTTCATCCATGTCATCATGCTCCTACCTATCCATGTCTTCCTTATATTCATAACAATATTCTTGAGATAAAATGGTACAAGGCAATAAACTTTATAAACCTTCACCAACATGAGGAGAACAAGGTCTAGTGTCACCACAAACCGTATTGATCTTATCATAAGTTTATTCATGAAGAGGATCTTCAATCCTATCTTGAATCAAGGAAATTTTTTTGACATATTAAAAGGGACCACTTGGGATGTGTTGCTCAATGGGTTTCTCTAGAGGGCTTTCTAGAAAAATATCAGCATTGCAACACACTTGATAATAGCTCAAATTTTCAAGGTTTTCAGCTATGGTGACAAGAGGAGAGTCTTCAACAATGTGTTCCATCATGGGCTCCTCCTAAAGCTCTTCAATCAGATCATCTTGAATTTTCCCTTCCTCAGAATCTTGCTGTGTATTGGGATATACCTCATATTCTTTAATAAGCCACTTAATTACTTCCTTTCTTGAATAACTATGAGGAAACTCTTTTATGGGAGTATCATGGATCTCCTCTTCACTTAAATGTTCAAGAAGTGATTCCAATTCTTCAATACTTTGTATCATGGAAAAAGGTCCATCATATGTTTCCATGTGATACTCTATCCCAGATAGGTAGAAGGTACAGATCTTTTCAAGGAACTTTTTCAAACCATTTTTACTACCCCTACCATCATACCACTTCTCTAAAAACATCCAAAGGAAGCTTGGAAAATAATTTATACATTTATTAGGAAGGCCCTGATAGAACCAACAACTCGATTCACCCCCAAAAGTACTAGCAAACATTTCCATCATATTGTATTCATGAAGAATATTGGAGTTAGCCATCAACTGAAGGAAAGATTTGACATTCCAGATGGCTGAATCACCATAATTTCCATGATATATTGGAAGCCATTTATATGCATCCCCCACACCACTACAATAGATAGGAAAACCCGGGATGTTTGAGAAATCGATAGGCCGAAAAATTATGGTTATCTGGGCACCGTATTTCTCCTTTAATTCATCCATATCAAAAATTAATAGTATGCATTTGATATAACCATTAAACCTTGTACTGAAAAGGTGGAGCTGTCAAGTGATGAGTCTTTAAAGGTTTTATCATGTCGCATGGGCTCATCTACACAAAACAAAACTTCACAAGTTTATGAGATAACAAGGTTTTATCCCTTCAATGGAGTCGCCATGTGAGATTAAAAATATGCATTTAAGAATTCTCACAAGAATATTTTTTGCTTTTCTTTGTAAAAATGAAAAACTGAAAAATGTTAGTGGAGTCGCTAGATGAAAATTAAAGATCTACTCTAAGCATTCATCAAACAAAGAAAAAAAACAAAAAAGGAAGAAAACAAAAGTAGTACTCAGGAATAAAAATATTTATCCCTGCCAACGACACCAAAAAGTGTTGCCTCCTTTCACACACCTGGGTTACATGGTAGAAATATTCAAGCCACTCGGTGTGTCCCTGGGGGAAATTCTCGAGTCAAGGTTGTCACCTTGTTCTTGACTCCTCTGTTTAGGCTCAACTCCTAACGAAGCCAAGGTGGGTAGACCCTATTAAGTTACTACGGCTATTTACTTAGTGTGATGGTGTTATATTGATTAAGTTGTTTAGGAGTTTTGAAATTAACCAATGGAAACAAAAGATAACAAGATGCAAGATTTAAAGCATATAAGCGCAGTAATGACACTCAATATATATATAATTGAAAGAAATAAATCACCAGTTCCTTAAATGGAGTCAACAGAGAAAATAATGTGCTTGCATGCACTTGAAATAATGTTTTGCAAATGTCTCTTGGTAGATTCAAAATTAATGTGGAATGTGAATGAATTAAATTCGGCGAAAAGGGGACTCCAGATATGCTCGAGGGGTACTTGGAGTATGTCCAAAAGTGAACTTTCATGGCTACTCGCAAGGTTTTTCTAGGCTGGAATGGAGACTCGGAAACTATTGTTCATAACACACCTATTAGGGACTGATAGAGATCGATGCCTCGAGGTCACTTTCCAGTTGTTCCCACTCCTTTGGGTATTTTTCCACTACTTACAGTTTGTTTGTGGTGTTGGATTTTCACCTGATGGTTTGTCAATTTGGGAGGTGAAGACTAATTATTCTAGTCACTCAAGTGTTTTTGATATAGCTTGACTGATCGGATGAAATGCAGCCATGTACAGAGCATACACACTGGATTCTTTGTTATTTTTGTAAATTTTAAAAGAGGTGTTCTTATTAAAAAGAAAACCCTCCAGGAACCTCTATCAATCCAAGTGGACCTAAATCAGGGAATCAAGGAGGGGTTGATTTTATTATGATTATTAAAACAATTAATGATGGCAGATGAAGCATAAACAAATAAGCAAACCTCAATTTTCTAATTAGACTACCACGACCCTTTCTTCACCTTTCGGCTCAAAAGGAGGATCGTGGGGTAAGTATTAAAATTACTTTGAAAAAACTAGATATGGAACATGGAAATGATTATAAGTCAAAGTATACTTCCTTGCAGATTAGAACTACACTAGATTGTAAACATATGAACAAAAAGTAAAAATTTACACAGACGCAAATCTACCCAGGGGAGATGGTGAATAGGCTCAAAGGAGCCTATTCGAAAATACTTTTATTTTTATTAGCAGCAATTAAAATATCAGAAAACTAAAATTAATCCACTTGGTCCTTATATGGAATGATACCAAAGGTTTAAAAATTGCAAAAATTTGAAATTTGTGGAAGACAGAGACCCCCTGGGGGATTTTGAATGGTCCAAAAATAATTTCTGGAAAGTGCCTCCTCCTCTTTTCTGTTACACCTGATAAAAAACAGAAATATTATCACAGTTAAATATTCCCAAAAGTACTTTGAAAGTACTTTTGGTTGAACAAAATTTTTACCCAAAAATTCTAAGTTAAAATAAGTTTTTAAAGAAGCGGAAAACGAACCAAGGAAATCAAGCTTTCCTTGGGATCTTCACCTGATTTGGGGGAATCCAATATAAAGAAATTAAATTTCTGAATATAAATTTTTAGAATCTAAGGAAAAAACCATGCATTCAAAAAGCTTTAGATCTACTTTCACACCCTTGAAAAATGACAATTTTCCCTAAAACTAGATCTAGAATGCTTGTAAAAATTTCTTTAGGAATGAGATATAGTTTTATGAGCTTTAAGGCAGAAATATATATGTAATATGAACTTTGAAATTCATAGATATAAAAAAATGTATAGCTGCAAAATAAGTAACCGTACTGATTTTGAAGAAATTTGAAGGAGGAAGAGGAAAAGGAAGAGCGCTTACTGCCGGGGAATGGATATACAAAGAAGACTAGTTAGTAGAATGTTGAGGGACAATGCCTTCACAAAATAGTAAAATGCCTAGTGGAATAAAGCTAGATCCACAATTCGTCCAACCCCTATTACCTGAAAACTAACAAACAATCTTACACAAAACCTTATGAGATCTGGATAGAAATATATGAAGAAAGAGAAGGATTACATGCAAATAAACTTATTTAAACATGTATGATCTGAATATTTAAGCATATATACTATGAGATATTGAAAATCAATTAATCTTACTTGCCTATCTATACTCCTATTCATTCATCTGAATCATTAAGCCAGACATGATTCAGATGCATAAATTGAGAGAAATCCAACGGTAAAAAGCTCCAAGACAATGTTAAATCCACACATATGAAAGCATTAAACAGATTTGGCCTCCAAAGCTTCACTTTATTCCAATAGAAAAAATATATTACACAGTATTACAACAACAACAGGTCCTCAATCCAACTCTAACTAGCTTGGAAGAGGTAGCCTGAGCTTTATTTATACACAAAACAGGAGATCCATCCCAGGGGGGGCGCAATCCTAAGGAGACAGACCACTGCAGCTGAGGGAGAGTCCATCAATGCTGATCTGAAGCTGAACTGAGCCTACTTGTTAATCAGGGGGTTGAGTGAGCTGACACATCAACCCACAGACTGACACATCAATCCACAGAGCTTCCAGGAGAGCCCACACATGTGGAGGAGAGAGAAAGGGTGCAATTCCCCATAAAGGATGTTGAAGATCAACTCTGGATCTTTCTAGATCACCTCCTTCAGTCAAGGATTTGTCAGATCCAGTCAATCTGGTTCAGATCTAACTGATTTCAATCAAATCAACTGAGAATCCACTAATCTAGGATTTTGGATTTGCTCCATTATTCATCAATTTATTAATTAAAATAATCAATAATTGATTTTTGGGGTTTTCTAACGTAAGTGATGCAAAATCACTCAAAACCTGAACAAAAATGTGTCCAGGGGTTTACATGGTGCTCTTAGCTTGAAAATGAGCACCTACATGACTGAAACTGATTATTTGTCAAACTTTTATTACAAAACCCATTTTTCCAATTAAGCTATTAAAAAATATCCTAAGTTTTGGAAAATTTAAATTTTAATAAAAAACATTGAAAAAAATAAAAATTTAAAAAAGTTGAAAAAAACCTAGGGGGACTTAGACATGTTCATATGACTCAACCATGATGCCTATCATGTTTATACATTGACACATAGACTATAATAACCTCAATAGGCCTAAATGCCAAGCCGACCACCCCAACTTTGGAGGTATGGAGTGAAAAACTCAGTAATTATCAATCGTTTATTTGACAACCAATAATAACGAAGGGAAAAAACACGTTGGGCTGATCGGATTGACAAATAAAGTCTAAGAGACCGAGTCTTTTACAGACACTATCATGCTAGAACATTTATTACAACTCCTCCAAGGGGGTATGAAAATGTGATATAGTACAAAAAGGTTTCCCAAAAGCAAGATTGAAGGTCTTCTGAAGTCCGAACAAGTTAGTCTTGTCCGATTCACCAGGCTTGCTTGATAAAAAAACACTAAGTACAACTTAGGTGGTAACAATGTTTCTTGGACCATATGAAATTAGCCTTAGATTTTAATTTGGTTACCTTTCTAATGGACCAAACAATATTAGATAAGTCCAACACAAATTTGTGATAGAATTTGGAAAGGCCTAGGAATCTATGAAGCTCTATGAGAGTTGTCGGGACCAGTCAATCACTAATGGTTTGGATATTGGTTGGATCCACATGCACACCATGTTAATCCAAGATGTATCCTAGATATTGAACCCTCTCCATTCCAAATAATCACTTATCTATATTGAAATATAACTTTTGTTGTCATATGGTGCTTAGGACCTAGTGGATATGCTGCAAATGCTCTGCCCATGTTTTGTTGTAGATGAGGATATCATCTAGATATGCGAGCAAAAAATAATTGGTGAATGGATGTAGAATATCTTCCATCATCCTCATGAAGGTTGTTGGAGAATTATTCAAGCCAAAAGGCATGAACAACCATTGAAAAAGGCATTCTCTAGATTCAAAAGAAGTCTTCCAAACATCGGTATTCTCAAATGGCACTTGATGATAGCCATAATTTAGGTCATTTTTTCTGAAATATTTGGCACCCTTGAGTTGGTTGAGAAGGTAGTAGATCCAGAGAATGGGATATTGATTCCCTACTATGATATTGTTTATATTTTTGTAGTCAATACATAAGCGCCATGTCCAGTTTTTCTTCTGTACCAACATAATTGGGCTCCCACAAGGTGAGGAGCTAGATCGAATGTTCCCCTTTTGGATTAATACTTGAAGCTGGTGCTTGATTTATTCATTCTCCATGATATAATTCCTATATAACATCCCATTAGGAAAATTCTACTCGGGGACCAAATCAATTGAATGCTTGACCTGGTAATGTAATTGAACCCAGTAGATGTGGTGAAGATGTCTCTGTATCCTTCCCCTGTCTTGTCCACCTGCTTCTACTATGTGGAGAGACCTCATGTAGAGGTAGTGGATTTTGTTTTGATATTTCATTCCCCTTCAAAAAAAATCATAATGAGGACGACTCTCCCAAGCTTGGATATTACCTTCTTGCAATTCTAAGTTATGATGAGAGACACTATAGTAGTGGGATTTTCCTTCAGTATCCTATAAAGTAGCTTTACCAAAGTAATAATGACACTATAAGGTATAGAATCATACACAACATTATGTTTCCACATGTATGGTTGTCCTTTAAAACAACATCACAAACTTTAAGCAGGGATAAATCACACATTACCTCATCTTTGAAGTGTTTGATGCCATAGGATAGGAGACGCTGTTGAGTGACATAGATGCCTCGTCCTTGACTCAGCCAACCGATAGTGTATGGTTGGGGGTGTGGAATCACCTATATCTTCAATATTTTGATGAACTCATTAGATATGAGGTTATTTTGGCTACCACTATCAACAATGAAATGTACTGGGTTCTCTTGCACCCACAATTGTGAATGGAAGAGGCAATCCCATTCTTCTGGAACCTCCAACTCTTCTTGTTATATATTTATGGTTGTGATTGTGGAACTAGGTTTTGCATCAATGACTATATTTTACCTTTTTTGTTCTAAATCATAGTCCAATCTAGAGTCGAATTTCCAGGATTTTGTCTCATCCAACAATGATTTTTTTGAGTGGCACTCATCAGTGTTGTTCCATGGGATTTTATGGAACTCACGCCACTTTTCAGTGTCCTTTCATTTCCTGTTACCCTTCTTTTCCTATGTCTTGTTTCAGGATTTTGGTTTTCCTCTCTCTGTCCTTTTGTTTGTGAGTTAATGCCAACATTGCTAATATTTTTTTGTTGATTTTCAAACCCAAACTCCCACTTATTCTTTTGCTTAAAATTTTTCTCAACCTTGATAGAATACGGATAGGCAACACCCATGGAAGATATTTCTAGGAAATCCATATCTCTCTAAATGTACCTATGCAAGACACTATGGTACTTTAATACCACGTGTCATTTAGAGTATTTAATACCCAGTTTTGAGCACATGGTATGGAATACATTGGTATACTCTAACACTACCTGACCTCTTTCCTAGCACAAATTTCTCCACCTGGTGTATGTAATGTCCCACTTTAGAGGATCGTTGATCATCCCTCTAACCCATTCAATCCCCATGGGTTCATACATACATTAAACTAATTAATTAGGGATTAATTTTCATTGATGGTTATCTATTTAATTAAATTAAACCATGGAGAAGAATTTAGTCCATAGTTTTGAAAATTTAATTATTAATTAATTATTTGATGAGTTGTAAACTCTTAAGTGTCTCAAGAGGATGCATAGTAGGTTGATGGACCCTCATGATTTGTCTCCCAAAAAAGGAAGCTGGACAAAGTAATGCAAAGCAGGAAAGAAGCTGAAAAGAAGGAGAGCAAATGAAAAGCAGAAAAGTGTTGAAAAGAAGGAAACCATCAGAAAATCCAAGAAAGTAGAAGTTTCTAGTTTTTTATTAAAATCAAGAAAAGCATGCTAAATTAGAAAAGACAAGAAATAAAGGAAATAATCTCAAAGATATGCAAGTCCTAATTTAGTTAGTCGGGGAGTAATTGATGAAGAAAGTAATCCATGTGTATTATAACTTGCTAAAAAAGGCACCATAAATTTATAAAAGGAGGTTGAGCTCTCAATTTTACATATTTTCCATTTTTATTATTGAATATAATTTCTTTGATATTTTTCATGACTTGGTAGTTGTGCCCCTTTTCACTAGTAGGGAGATGTACCCCACTATAACCATGTTAGTTGGCATGTTTGCTAGCATTCCAATTGGTGAATGAGGAGAAGGACATCTAGTCCTTTTCACATGAGATTAAATTTGAAGTAGTATGCATAAATGGATAGGATTTTATGTAGTTTTTAGTGTAGGTAATGTTTATGTTCCAATATCCATCCAGTTAGAGTTTCAATTTCAATATTGTGCAAGTCTAAGTTTTGCAATTTTTTTGGGTGTCTAGTGTAGAGGGCACACCTAGTGGTTCCAAAACTTTTGTAAGTTGTTTTAGTGGCCTAATAATCACTAAGGAGGTGAACACATCCATGAAATCATAAATTAACCTATGTTTCTATTTATTATTGCAAGCTTCAGTTATATCAAGTAAAATCACTATTCATGAGCAATATTGTCCATGATTCTCATTATAAATCTATAGACATTTATTTATTCACTTTTATATCATATTTATTTGTGTTTTTTCATCCTCTATTTCTTCCATGAATGTACATACTATTTACATCTATCATTAATAATTTTTCACCCTCTTTTTCCTTTAGTTTCATGTGTCAATTCCCCTATTCTCGTTTTGATGCCAAAAATAGCTAGCCTTACAAATTGATGTAATAAATTTTCTTCCACATATCAAAATTTGATTCTGTAAGGTGTTTTAGGTTGGTAAGAATAATTTGAAACCATACCAAGAACTTTTTAAGAAATTATTGTCCCTTCATCGTCATTTGTAAGCATTTGGAAATCACCTAGTAGAGTTGTTATGAAAACGACAATTTTCTTCCTAGCCTCCAAACTCTACTAGATTGATTCTAATTTTCCATGCTAGTATTTTCATAGTAGGTTGGGATATATATATACCATCCACATATATTTATTCACAAGAATCCATTGGATTTCCACAGAAGTCCTGGGGCCATTTCCTTGAAGATTTTGGTTTATCCAAAGGAGCCTATCTGGACATGAAGCACCCAAAGAATATGTCTTTATCAATGTTGGGATTTTGATTTAGTTTTTTTTATAATTTACTTATTCCATATCATATCCTAAAATATACATTTGTAAAATTTGGTAAAGTCTAGAGGTGTTTGAGTCTTGATTTTTAAACTCCTTTCCTAAATTGGTTAAATTTTGAGTTAATGTACCTAATCTCTATTTTGGTACATTAGAGTGGTATCAGAGCATTGTCCTCTGCACATGTGAGGAGAAATAAAAACCTCCATAAAACCTTAGTTGAATAAATATTGTATATCACATCTTTAAGTTTGGATATATGAGGCTCATACTTGTGGGCGATGAAGACTGGGAACAGTATGAAGAGGAATAATTTACTTGCATAGATGAATGATTATCAATTTTGCATGAGAAGGATGATTTCACATGTGACATTACATACAGAGAATACATAAGTTTTTCTCCTCCAATGGTTTATAAATATTTGGAAAATGTGGTGGAAGTATGTGAAAACATGCCTCGTTCTTACCAAGAGTACCTAACATTGGGTAAGGAGATTTGTGTATCCATCACCTTCAAGGATTATATTTATATAAGATATAAAATTTGGCCCAAGGATGTTTAATATGTAATATCCAAAAAATCATATATCGGGATATATCAACTCTAATACAAATATTCAATCAGAAGGACTCAAAACTAGGTGCTAGAAATGGACTGGGATTGACCAGTTTTGCTCAAAATAGTGTTGGATTCTTTTCAAGTTCATTAATAATTAGAGGATGGTTCTGAAAAATAATATAAGAGTCACATCATATAATGATTCATTCAAATAATTTGCACAATCTTAAGTTTCCTTTGCACAAAGCACTGGGGCCATTTTGTTTTCGAGCATTAGTGAGGATGAAGTCTACTTATAGGATCTTGGGAACCCATAATATGAAAAATAGAACCCTGATATTGGCTTAGGTCAAAACCAAAAGTTTAGGAATGGTTCATCATAGTTTAGGAGGGAAATTCTAGCTAGGACCACTCTAGGATAACTCGACTAGTCTAAATTCAGGACCTTCCAAACAACCTCAAAGGATATAGAATTTGCAATATGATACATGTAAGATGATAATTAGGATATTAAATAACTCAAAAAACAACAAAAAATCGAATTAATTATGCATAAGTTCATTTCTTGGGTTTATTGAATACTATCAATTTCTATGTGAATCTAGGAAGGGTCTTGGAAACAACTGTAGAAGACAAACTCCTTTATTGATAAAACTTCAGAACTTAGTCAAATTCCAGTAGAGAAAATGGTCAAGAGGGGTTTTGTTTTCTTTGTGGCCCAGGATCAAAACCTATTGCTCCTAGAAGGTGACATTTAAATCCAACCATGCTAAGGGTTGGTGCGTCAAGGCCGGGTGCGATCCCCGAGTGATTTTGATGGCTTAGATGCGTTTGGATCATGGTTTCGCAGAACAAAGGTTCACCCAACAAGTCACAAGGCACTTAACCAACAAAAAAAAGCTTCAAAACTGAAATAAATAGTTAAGAATAAGACATAAAATAATATTTTATTCCCTAATTCTTTTTTATTACATAATATGATTGACTACTACACAAACGAACTTAAAGTATTAAGAAAGAAGAAGAAGAATAGGAGGATTCGATATGTGGCTTGAATTGTCTTCTTTTGAGCTTCGAACTTGTTTGATGAATGATTAAAACCATAAAGTAACATTCAATGACAATTAATCAATTCCATAATGTTGATGTATATGTAACTTCGGAATGTATTCTTCTATATGTATTGTAACCCGATGTTTATTCCGAGATGTTTCTATTATGTATTTGAGTCATGTTGTCATGCCTTGATGTTCTTATCGGGAGGATTAATAATGTAAATAAGTCTTGTTAAGTCATTGTGGAAGTCCCCACAGTTTTGGGGAACTTGAGTTATTATACACTAATTAAGGTGTAGGCTCGAGTAAGTAATTGTTGGTTAGGCCGACATGATTAAGTGCACTTCAAGTGAAGGGAAGAATATAAATAGAGAGTGAGAGTCTCTCTATTTATCACTTGTACATCACATCACTTACTCTCTCAAGTGTGGCGCACTAGTGAAGAAGGAAATATACTGGGACTAGAAGACTACTGCTGTCGGGAGTGCATCTTACTATTTTGGGGTCTTACATCTTGTGGTGATTCTATCTTTAAGGAAGTTGCGGGGTTTTCTCCATTTATGGTTTCCCCGATCAAAACTCTTTGTGTCTCTTGTCTCTTGTGATGTGCTTATGTTTTATTGTTGTGCTTGTTATTCTCTCAGTGAAAAGATCCTAACATAATGCTAGCTTAAATGTTGAAAAACTAACATGGAATCAGAGCTAACCTGAGAAGAAGACACTGTGCAGCGCGGGAACTAGGGATTCCTAGTTTTTGGATCTTCCTCCATATATTTTCAGCAAAATTAAGGTGGAATTACTCTCCTCCCTAGGGCGCATCTTTCTGTCGAAGCAGGATTCGATTTCGAGCATTTTCAGTTTTCGATGCGGAAATTAGGGCTTTCTACAGAAGAGGAATTTTTGAGTGAGACCAGCATAGGATTTTTCTCCTCATCAAAACCGAATTTTAGAGACCTGGATCAAGAAATTTGGTTGGGTGAAACTCTGGGAAAGTCAAACCCTAGTTTGACCCTGAGCTAGAAAAAAAAAAACCCTAAATACTAAAACTGATAAGTTTTCGTACAGTCACTATATTGCGAGGTTTGCGAAATATAAGAAGCTGAAAATTGCAGGGGCTGAATATAAAATCGTGATGAACACTGTATCCAACAATCAGCCTCAGATTCGCTATATTCTGGGAGATATGATCCCTCCAATTTAGGGTTCCAGCCTCTTCCAGAAATCATCCATAAATAGGACACCTGTGGAGAATTGCAATATCTTGGGCTATAGAGGTCCAAATTGAATTCCTAAATATTTTCTAGAAATTTAAAGGACTTTAATTTTGGTGGTCCAAATATCAGACTCAGAAGATGAACCAGTGACACGTGGAATTCTATACAACTTTGCTGTTCTGAACAGTCTTGTAACATGTCACCTTGGGAAAAGGCTCATAAATCCCAAATGGTGAAACCAATTCTGATGAAACCTACGGTGTTGGATCAGGGACATGAGAGGTTACCTCAGTAGGAAATTTCAGACACAGAAGATTCGTAATTTCAGAGATATAACAGAAACAGTAACAGGCATTTCTGCAGAAGAAATTGGAAATCTAGGGCTTCCTGTTTCGGGAGCTTCCCTCCACTGTTTTCAGAAAAGGAGTACATTGGACAGATACATTTGAAGAGATCTATCTATCTATCCATTTAGATCAGAAATATTCCAAGTTTTGAAAATTAGGGTTTCTGTGGCAAACCCTAGATCAGCCAGCGCCGGAACCAAGACAGACACCTCAAATCGGTAAGATCTAATCCTTTGCTATTTTTCATTTGAGGTTCTCATTTCAAAGTGATCTATCACAATAGCTTGATAATAAGCTTGGTGAAGTTGACAACTTCCAAGCATAGAAGTATTTGATCTCTCTGAAGAAAATGGATTGGAAACCTACATGAGTATAGAGGTTCCAGTTTCAGAGGGAGACGAGGCCAAGGAAGACATCATGCTCATGCTGTAGAGGATGATGAACCATCCAGAAAGAGATCCAGATCTGAAAGTGAAGATTCTTCAAGCAAGGATGAATATGGTCTGATATCAGCTCTCACAGGTAACATTACTCATGGAAGTAATGATTGACTTATAGACAGTGGGGTTTCCAAACATATAACGGGACTCAAGGAATCCTTTGTAAGACTGTTAGAACATGAATCACCTCACAAGGTGAAACTAGGAGATGACTACCAATATCCAATAAAAGGTAGTGGGGAATCTTCATACAATCTAGACTTTGGTAAGTCTCTAACAATGAAAGAAGTATTGTTCCAGGACTCAAGAAGAACCTTCTCTCCATTTCAGCATTAATGCAAAAGCAATGCAGGTTGCATTCATAGATGGTCAAGTCATCATGTGGCCAAAAGGAAAGACTATCGATGATGCGGTAGTGATTGGAGAACAAGAAGGAGGCTTGTACAAATTGAAGGGCCATCCAGAAAAAGCCTTGATCCATGACATAGTAGAGCCAAATGAGCTTTGGCATAGAAGGCTTGCACATGTGCATTACAAAGAACTACCTATTGCAAGCGAAGCTGTTGAAGGTCTTCCAAAATTTCAAGCTATTTGAAGGGAAGAACAAAAATCAGAATATGACCTAAAGAAACCAGTTGAAGAATGTGAAGATCCAGAATGCAGAGACCATGCAGTCATAAGAGTCTCTCAAATCAAGAACAACTTGAAGTGGTAAAAGAAGAAGTGAAGAATGCAAAAGTGGTGATGGCCACCTTGAATAGCCTCCCAGAATCATGGGATTCGTTCATGCAAGGAATGTGTGGCAGAAGGAAGTGATTATTTTTAGCAGACTTCGAGAGGAAGAAGAAGCTTGACTCATAAGAAGAGAAGAGAATATGGGAGCAACTGAAGATCAATCTCTTACCATCCAAAGAAGATCCCTCAAGCAATGAGGTATATGAAGAACTCAACTCTTGAAGAACTTATTATCCACCTCAGCTTTTGGATAAGAAATGATGCTATTATGAATGAAGAAGACGATGAAGCTGAAGACTCAAGAAGGAGTCTACCCATGAAACGAATAAAGATAAGTATTCAATTGTCATTTCATGATATTGTTTTGTTATGCATTTGTTTATATTCAGTTGATGTATTATGCATGATAGGATGTTTGCATTAACGACTGTATACTACTAATATGCATGTGATGGGTAAGTAGCTCATGGTTCTATATAACTCTCCATTGCTACATATCTAGAATGAAACCTCTTTGCTGACATATTGGATTAGTGTGCAATCTCAATGTTGTCCTGGTAGAGATGGAAGGCATCTAGAAAGTTTCAATGAGATATGGATGAATGTTGTATTGGCTAAAGTAGTTGCATGATCATATATTTATGCATAAGTGTTTGCCAGTATAAATATTCCTTATGAAATGTTTTTAACCATACAATTGCATTTGACTTGTAGGAAAGACCGCATACATAACCGCCTACAAGCAAAGAAGAATGAAGACTTGTTTCGAAGAGCAAGTGACGACATTTCAAAATAATATGACGAGTGCAGTGACATCATTGATGCAAAACCTTCCAGCCACCAAGAAGAAAGGGAAGACCAGTTCAAGAAAAATGATGTCTAGGATGCAGTATCAATACATGAAGAGAAGTTCGTAGCTCCATCATGCAATAGATGGAAACATTGTGGGATACAAAGCAAGATTCATAGCATGAGGCTTCTCACGAAAGGAAGGCCTAGACTACGAAGAGACATTTGCAGCCAGTAACAGTTTAAATACATACATGATGAGCTTGATGAATATCTTAACCTTTGCTACAAGGTTGATAGAGGATGACAAGCTCACAGATGGGTGCAAGATGAACTTTTGAAGAAGTTCAAGATAGAGGATCTTAGTATCCAATGATCCTAGATGGATACTACTTGTCACTTCAGTACAGAATGTTTCAGTGCATAGAGTACATAAGACAAAGGGAGTACGATGCTTCGCTTCAGAGGGAGTGACTAGAGAAGATCCTGAGGTTCGACATGATATGACAGGATGGATAGATTATTGATGACTCTAAGCTTTAATAAGAGTAAAGAGGATTCCAACCTTTGCTTCAAGGTTGAAGGAAGAAGACCTGTGATGCTCCTATTATGTGTCGATGCACTATTGTTCTAGGTATGGAGGTGTGACAGAGTGCAGATGGAATCTTCCTTGGACAAGGGAAGTATGCAGTAGATATCCTAAAGAGGTTCAGGATGATGGAATGCATGACCACACCTATGGAATCGAACAAGAAGCTATTAAGTGATGCTTCAGTTGATGCTACGATGTATCGTCAGATGATTGGGTCCTTGATGTACCTGAGACTAGATATTTGCCTTGCTGTGAACACATTGAGACATGTTCACCTGATGGTTGCAAAGCATGTAGGGGTACAATTGATTATGGACTCAAGTACGATGTGAATCAGAAGATTAACCTGGAGGGTTATGTTGATTCAGACTGGGCAAGCAGTGCCATTGACAGGAAGAGTACTTCAGGATGTTGCTTCAGTATGGGATCAGGTGTGATATCTTGGTTTAGCAGGAAGCAATCTTGTGTGGCACTGAGTACAGCTGAAGCAGAGTATGTCGCAGCTTGTTCAGCTAGTTGTGAGGCAATATGGTTGCGGAAGCTACTGTCTGATATATTTGATCTCCAGTTGGATGCTACTTGTATACATTGTGACAACCAGAGTTGCGTGAAGTTGTCAGAGAATCCAGTGTTCCATGACAAGTCGAAGCATATCGAGATCAAGTATCAATATATCAGGGATATGGTGCAGAGAGGAGCAGTGAAGCTTCAGTATGTTTCAAAGAAGGAACATATAGCTGATGTATTGACAAAGCCATTGGCTAGGCTGAAGTTCGAGTACTTCAGAGAGAGACTTGGTGTTCTCCAGATCGAGGTTCCTTCCAAGAGAAAGTGATGAGACCCATAGCCATTCTGACATGGTGAGAGGATTGGTTCCTTCCATGGTCAGATATAAGGGCTGAGCCATTCTATCATGGTGAGAGGATTTGGTTCCTTCCATGTTAGATATGAGTGCTGACTTCCATTCTGGGAATGGAGGCACCTGGTCAGTTACCAGGAACACTCAGTCTGGGACTGAGAGAGCCATTCTGACGAGCAGGTCAGATATAAGGGCTAAGCCATTCTATTCATGGCTAAAGGATTAAGTTCCTCCCATGTCAGATGTCAGTGCTAGCCATTCGGTCGAGTAGGACAGATGTAAGGGCAACTACCACTCTCCGGGAGAGTGGAGGCACCTGGTCAGTTACTAGGTAGCTCAGTCTGGGACCGGGGGCCATTCTGACGAGGGTGTAGGATTCAGTTCCTACCAGGTCAGATGTGAGTGCATGCCCTTCTGACGAGTAGGTCAAATGTAAGTGTAGAAATATTCTAGTATTGTGAGCAGGATGCGATTCTAGCCTGGGTGAAAGTGTGGAAACCTTTCATCACTGTGAGTAGGATGTGTTCCCACCTGGATAGAAGTCTTCCATCATTGTGAGCCAAATGCGATTCCATCCTAGGTGAAAGAGTGGAAACCTTTCATCATTGTGAGTAGAATGTGTTCCCTCCTGGATGGAATTGTGCCTTTCTGACGAGTAGGTCAGATGTAAGTGCAGAGCCATTTCACAGATGATAGTTGATGTGCCTATCATGCTGGTGAATGTGAGTGCTGGGCCTTTCTGATGTGATTGTAGTTTACTACATGGTCAGATGTGAGTGTTGGGTGTGCCTTTCTGACGAGCAGGTCAGATGTAAGTGTTGGGTGAAGACCTACCTGGTGGCTAGGCCTACAACCAGCATGAAAAAGGGCTGGCTCTGTAGAACTTCCTATGACGAGATAGTACACACATGATGATGACCAGAGATGATCCAGATCAAGCTATGATCCAGATCCAGTTATGATGACTCCGAGAGATCCAGATCGAGTGATGATCCAGATCCAGCAGTATTGATCCAGATCGAGAGATGATCCAGATCTATATCCAGATCGAGTGATGATCCAGATCTAGTCCAGTGATGATGATCCAGATCGAGTGATGATCCAGATCCAGTGATGATGTTCTATGATGATCCAGATCGAGAGATGATCCAGATCCGATAATGAAGATGACTTGAAGACGAAGATGACTTGAAGACGAAGATGAGCCAGTTGATATAGAGAAGAAGACCAGCGCTGAAAATTGTGTCGAAAGAATACCTTCCTAGTTAAGAGGGAGTATTGATGTATATGTAACTTTGGAATGTATTCTTCTATATGTATCGTAACCCTATGTTTATTCTGGGATGTTTCTATTATGTATTTGAGTCATGTTGTCATGCCCTGATGTTCTGATTGGGAGGATTAATAATGTAAACAAGTCTTGTCAAGTCATTGTGGAAGTCCCCACAGTTTTGGGGCACTTGAGTTATTATACATTAATTAAGGTGTAGGCTCGAGTAAGTAATTGTTGGTTAGGCCGACATGATTAAGTGCACTTCAAGTGAACGAAAGAATATAAATAGAGAGTGAGAGTCTCTCTATTTATCACTTATACATCACATCACTTACTCTCTCAAGTGTGGCGCACTAGTGAAGAAGGAAATATACTGGGACTAGAAGACTACTGATGTTGGGAGTGCATTTTACTGTTTTGGGGTCTTACATCTTGTGGTGATTCTATCTTTGAGGAAGTTGCGGGGTTTTCTCCATTTATGGTTTCCCCGATCAAAACTCTTTGTGTCTCTTGTCTCTTGTGATGTGCTTATGTTTTATTGCTGTGCTTGTTATTCTCTCAGTGAAAAGATCCTAACATAATGCTATCTTAAATGTTGAAAAAATAACACATAATACTATAAATAGTAGGGGCACATCTTCCATCTTGTACTAGGGGAACATCTCCCAACTTAGAGAAGCACAATTCTTTCAATTCAATTCACAAACTCTCAAAATATATGAAAGTGATGCACTAGCCTTATTTTATAGAAAATATTTCTTCTTTTACAAGATACCTTGACCAATTTAACCCACAAGAGCTAGATTAAAAATCTTTTTCTTTAGGATCTTTTCTTTTTGCTTTAGTTTCATGCTTTCTCTTTTCTATCCTGTTGTTTTATTTTGATTGGTTTTTCTTTCTTTTCTGCCTTATCCTATTTTTTCCTACTTTTCTACCTTATCTTTCCTTGGCTTGCTTTCTTCTTTATTGTTCTTTCTGCTTTATTTCATCTTTCACTGCTTTATCATGTTTTCTTCTTTTTTCTTTCTCTCCATCTTTAAGGTGGTTTCTCCTTTCTTTCTTATTTTGCAAGATACGATGTTTTCTCCTTTATTTCTTATTTTACAAGGTTCCTTTGGTCAAACCTTATCCTTTTATGCACCCTTATGGTCCATTATCCTCATTCATTTTATCAAAAATAAAATGTATTCATGGAAAATAGATTTAACTTAAGTGCATTTCAAACATTAGGATAAATATTTACTTCTAACTAATCAATTGTCTATTTTTCAAAATTTAATCCCAATAACTTAATGGATTTTCCTTCTAAAACCAAATGGAATAAATAGATAATAGGATGATCCATATGTCACAAAAATGGGGACATGATAGATGGTGAATCATTAAAGAGAAGAAAACCATTGAAAGAAGAAGAGACACCTAAGGAGGAGAGAAAGCCACTACAAGAATATTTACAAATAGGGGAAGAGCAAGCAAAAAAAGATCTGGAAGAACTTGAAGCAAATCCTGCACCCATTTTTGTAGAAGATGTAATACAAAGGTATGACCATAATTCTAATTTTTACAGAAATACAATTCCTTTGTATCATCATGAGATAGTAGCCACTTCAAGAGAGAAGGTTTGCATGGTAGACTCTCTCAGTGCTGAGATTCAAAATATTGGTGACAAAGATGACTTCAATGAGAGGGTCAAATTGATATATGGGAGTTTGCATGACTCACATGAGTTGAATGAAAACACATATGCCAAAATACACAATATTGATAGGATTCCATTGTGTGACTTTGAGAGCCAACTCTTAGTCTCATAAGAGAAGGTGTTGGAGGTATTATCAAGAACTGATGGTGAACAAAAAATTGGTGAAGACCTTATGTGGAGTACCTAGTTGGAGGAGATACATAGAGGCTTGTTTGAAAGTGTCTCTAGTACCTAGTTGTGCATCATACAAGAAGAAATGGAGAAAATAAAATCATATTACTTGCATTTCTGAATGGATAGAGAAATTTATCTCAAAATGGTAGAAGACAAGGACATGGAGGTAGAGGAGCTATGTTGGAGTTGGGAGAATCGTATCCTTCCTCTTGCACCAAAACCAGTCAATGATATGTGGATGGTAACAGTCATGCATTGATGGAGGAACCTCATGAAAGGTTTGAACATGAAGAGAAATATTCATATTTGCAAGTTCCTGTGAGGAAATATGACATAGAAGACATTGATCAAGCATTTGTTGGGATGTGAAAAATAGTGAAATCATTCTAGAGTAAATTCCCTACAAATCAGCAAGCACGGGTATTATTTAGACATGGATTGGGTAGAAAAGTACATAATAGAAATGGAGTCTCAAGGATGCACTAGTCTTGCTTGCATTGGTATAGGACTAATGGACACTTCATTTAGTGTGAAATATTGTGAAGAGTAGAAAACGTTTGTTAGGATTCCATATGATCCTTCTAGTATACATAGTAGTGCATGTCAATAATGCTTGAATCGGTTGGATGGATCCATTAACATGGAAGGTGTTTTCCAAACATTCATTTTTCATTAGAGAGATAATGAGCTACCCTTAATGGAGGATAGAGTGAAGAAGGAAACCTATGGAGGTAAAGGTATTTTTTGTTTATGTCATGAGTTTATTAATTTAATTGATATTATCTTGTCATGTGAGTAGCAACACTGATATTCATGGCATGAATTTGATCCCTCCACTACACATGCATCAATGGATTGGATGGGAAAGCATGCGTCATGAGAAGAGATACAAACATTGTTGTATATAATGGAAAAATTCTACAAAATTATTGGAAGTGAGGAACTTCCAATATGGTTATGAGATCCTAGTATCCTTTGGGATGACAATTTGTTCCAGGTGACCATAATGTTGAGAAGAATTGTCAAAACCCCAATTTTTCATAAAAATTTAAAAATTTTGAAAATACATAAAATGATGAGAATGCGGTCTACTAACAGCTAACATTTATCTATAAATGAATTCGTTACCAGATTAGTTAATACATAATCTTAATTAAGTAACTTAGCACTCTACTTTTTAATACAAGGTTAGGTTTAACTTGTGCAATAATTTCTCTTTCAGTTTGCTGATGAGTTTTAATTTGTGACAAGTAGGTGGAACTGTCTTGGATTCTGGGGCTTACTTAGCTTTTGATCTAACGCAGAAAGCTTACTTGTCCTCATAGGTTTACAAGTAAGAATTATTGAGTAATGCCTTTTAATTCTATAAAGCATTCATCTATATTTCTATTTGCAAAATAAAAAGCTCGGTAGATAAGTTGTTACAAATCAATCTGCTTCTATGAGGTAAAACAAATAGTTTGTTTATTTCTATTATTTTTGTCGACGATATAATTATAGAAGAGTTTATTTCTTAAAAGTAAATAGCGACAATAATTATTCTCCCTAGTTCACAACTTCTGATCCTTGTCGTAAGTTAATTCCACTTATAGTGCATGACCTGTAATGATGTAATGATTGTTCTAATGTAATAAACATTATCAACTCATAATATTAGTATAAGAAACTTGCTTCATATTCATCTTCTGTAATGAAGATTACTGTCTATAAGGTGCTAAACATTACAGTGATATATCAAGTCCTAAGGACTTAGAATTTAGTGGAATGGTTCCACTCCAGTTTCTTATTTTATTTTTATAGTATTGCTCTTGAATTAAGCTTCTGACCATAACAGTTAACTTAGGGCAAGTCTTTAAGAACGATTACTTTATTACTTCCTGTAAGCACTAGATAGGTCTAAAATTATGTTACTAATCAAACACGTGGTATAACTAATAGTACCTGTCATGATTAGTAAATATCCAAATGTTATTAAACTTTGTTGATCTGAGCTATGTAAAGGATTCGTAGCCATCACCCGAGTATCTGCCACCCACTGATCAATAACTTCTACGATACTCGACAATACACACATAAATTATCTTGTTTATAATGTATTCAAGTTTACCAGTAATTCTGGTTATAAACAGATAAGGTCTATGAAGTTCATAATCATTTTTAAAAACTATGTTGTATTAAACTATCAAGTCACAATTTAAACGTTAGTGACAAAAGATTAGCTATACAAGTCTATATTGAATACTTTGGTGATATCATAGTTTGGCTAGGTGATGAAATAACCTTTTTAATTTGTATCTTCCAAGTATTATAATATTTACTTCATAAACCTAGTTTTGATAGCTCAAGGCTTATTCACATATGCAACTATAATATTTATGCTATGACTATTAGTGAAGAACTTAAACTTCTTTGCATATAATACTTTGGGAAAGAGTTTATGTTACGGGGTTACATTGATTTTATGATAATCAAAGAGCTAAATATGGAAATAAAACATATCAATTTAAAAAGGTTTACATTATAACTTATTATAAAAAGGAAGGAAACGTTGGTCCACTCCATCAATTGGTTTATATGTATTGTTTTGTATATAAAAAAAAAAGACTTTGAAAAATCCTTGTCCTAGAACCATGCGATGACTATGATATAAACTTGGAAAATAAATTGATAGTTTATAGATTATATGTTCATAGTTCATATCATGCAATCATAGGTTTACTCCATGGAACCTTTTAAAATGATTGCCATACTATATAATTGAGTAAAGATTATTTTGAATAATTGGAAATTCAATTGCATGCAAGGACTATGCGATCTACCCAATGCATGGTTGAAATTTTTGTGAGGCCACGTGGTTCTTTCTCGGCCAAGTGTTGAGAAGATAAAATGGTTTACGAACCCTAGACTTGGTCATTTTCCTCCATCGTTTTCAGGCCTCTGGGCCGCTCTGTAACTGTGTCTTGTTGCTTCCTTTCACACATCTAGGTCACGTGGTAGAAATATTCAAACCACTCGGTGTGTCCTTGGGGGAAAGTCTCGATTCAAGGCTGTCACCTTGTTCTTGACTCCTTTGTTTAGGCTCAACTCCTAATGAAGCCAAGGGGGGTAGACCCTATTAAGTTACTAAGGATAATTACTTAGTGTTTTGATGTTAAACTGAATGAGTTACTTAGGAGTTTGAGATTTAACTATAGATGATCAAAGAATGCAAGATACAAAAGATGAACACATGAAAGCACAATGCTGAGACACGATATATATATAAAACAAGAGAATAACCAGTGCCTTAGAATAAAGTCAAAAAATAGAATCAATTTACTTGCATGTGCTTGGAGTGAATGTTTTGCGATTGCCTCTTGTTACGTTTTAAGTTAAATTTGAAGTGTGAGTTGATTAAAATTAGGCGAAAGGGGGACTCCAAATATACCCGAGAGTACTTGGAGTATGTCCAAAACTAAACCTTCACGGCTACCCGCAAGGAATATGTGGGTTGAAATGGAGTCTCTAAGGCTATTGTTCATAATGCACCCATTAGGGTGTGACAGAGATCGGTGCCTCGAGGTCACTTTTTAGAAGTTCCCGCTTCCTTTGGGTATTTTTCCACCGTGATGGTTTGATCTAGGTGTTGGATTTTCACCTGTTGGTTTGTTAATTTGGGAGAGTGAGTCCTATTTATACTAGTCACTCAATTGCTTTTGATACAGCTTCACTGATAAGATGAACCGCAACCAAGTGTAGAGCATACACATCGGAGTCTTGTCAGTTTTAGTAAATTTTATAATGGGTGTTCTTGTTTAAAAGAAAACCCTCCAGGAACCTCTTTCGATCCAAGTGGATCTCAATCAGGGAATCAAGGAGGGGTTAATTTTATTATAGTTGAAAAATAAATGATGAAAAATAAAATAGATCCACAATTCTAGTTTTCTAATTAGTCCTACCACGAATCTCTTTCCCGTTTCAGGTCAATCGGGAAGTCGTTGGGTAAGTATTACAATTACTTTGAAATATAAAGTATGGAATATGAAATTAATAATAAAATAAATTATACTACCCTATATATTATATCAATGCTATTTTGAAAATAAATGAGCAAAAAGAAACAAAAAGGGTACCGACGCAAATCCCCCCAGGGGGGATGGGGAATGGGCTCGAAAGAGCCTATTCAAAAATAATTTTATGAACAGCGGTTACAATATCAAAGAACTGATATGATTCCTCTTGATCCTTATATGGATTGAAATCAAGATATTACAAGGTGCGAAAATCAAAGGTTTTAGTCAAATGGGAGACCCCTGGGGGGATTTGAACGCTCCTGAAGACACTTCCAAACAGCAGCTTCCTTTATTTTCTGTTACACCTGATAAAAACCAGTGATAATTTTAGAATAAAATATTCCAAAAATCACTTTAAGAGTACCTTTGGATCAGCCTACCTTAACTCAAAAAAGATGGAGTTAAAACTAGCTAAACAAGTGAAAAAGGAACCAAGGAAAGCAAGCTTTCCTTGGGATCTTGGCTTGCTGTTTGTGCAGCCAATAAAATATGCACTGAATTCTGGATTTATCTTTTATAACATAAAAGAGAAATCTAATGCATGCAGGCTACAAGTTTTCTTCAAATTTCCATGCAAAAAGGACGATTTCCCTAAAGCTAGATCTAGAATGCTTATGAAACCTTTTAACTGCAAGATCTAGACTATGTGATTTGATAAGATAGATCTATGTTGGAATTACTTTTAAGATGATATATCTAAGAAAAATAAAAGCTATGAACAAAGTAACCGGGTAAAAATGTTGATTTTGAGGGAGGAAGAGGAGGAGAGAAATGTCGGTTTCCTTGAAGATCCAAAGTGGAGCTTTCAAGTGGAATGTCAAGGGACTATGCCTTTGGAATGTTTTGAAGAGAGTGAAGAAGCAAACTAGATCAGCATCCTCTCCAATGTAGGAACCTGTAGCTCAGCTGAAATCAAAGAACTTTCCAAGAAACTTGTGAGATTCGATTAGTACATACACAGAGATTCAAAATAACATGCATATAAGCTTATAGGACATGTTGAATCTAGATCTCTACACATGCATGAAAGGAAGGAGATGGTCAATAAAATTATTGAAAAGCACCTTTCCAATCAAGATTATAATAAGCCTATTATCAATCTTAACAACGGATCTACAAGCAATTAGCAAAAAATGAATACAGATACAGATTACCTCAGGAAAATAATGGCAATAATCATCCACACATGTAATGGCACAACACTATCTAGACTCCAAAGCTTTTCTTTATTTCAAATGAAGAATTACAACAGTACAATAGCAGCATCACCTCAATCCCAGTTCTAACTAGCTTGGAAGAGGGAGTTGTGCCTGGATATATACAAAAACAAGGAGATCCAACCCAGGGGGGGCACAAATCCCAAGGAGACACATCAAATCAGCTGAAGGAGAGTCCATCGATGGCTGATATGTGTCTAACTAAGCCAGATTTGAGTCTCACTAAGTGAAACTGTCAATCAGGGGGCTGATTTGACTGACATCTCAACCTGTTGACTGAAGCATCCACCAAAACTCATCCAGATGAGCCAAAAACGTGTGGAGGAGAGAGGGAGGGCGAAATTCCCCATAAAGGATGCTGAAGATTGACTCTAGATCTGATTTGATCACCTCCTTCAGTCAAGGATTTGTCAGATCCAGTGAATCTGCTTCAGATCTGACTGATTTCAATCAAATCGGTTGAGAATCCATTGATCTATGATTTTGGATTTGCTCCATTATTCTTCAATTTATTAATTAAAATAATCAATAATTGATTTTTGGTGCTTTCTAACCTAAGTGATGGAAAATCACTCAAAACTAGGAAATAGTGGGTCCATGGGTTTACATGGTGCTCTTAGCTTGAAAATGAGCACCTACATGACTGAAACTGATTATTTGGCCCACTTTTATTACAAAATCAATTTTTCCAATTAAACTATTAAAAAATAGCCTAAGTTTTGGAAAAATTAAATTTTAATAAAAAACACTGAAAAAACTAAAAAATTGAAAAATTGAAAAACACCTAGGGGGACTTAGACATGTTCATATGACTCGAAAATGATGTCTAGCATGTTTATACATTGACACATAGACTCTAATAACCTCAATAGGCTGAAATGCCAATCCAACCACCCCAACTTTGGAGGTATGGAGTGAAAAACTCAGAAATTATCAGTCGTTTATTCAACAACCAATAATAACCAAGGGAAAAAACACCCTGGGCTGATCGGATGGACAAATAAAGTCTAAGAGACCGAGTCTTTTACAGACACTATCATGCTATAACATTTATTACAATTTCCCCATGGGGTATGAACATGTGATATAGTACAACAAGCACTTCCGAGAAGTACTTCCGAAGTTCTTCTTAAGTCCGAACAAGTTATCCTTGTCCGGTTCATCAGGCTCACTCGATAAAAAACCACTAAGTACAACTTAGGTGGTAACATTCTGGCTCCAACTGTGGGACGTGTGATCGATCTGGTCTTTAAGGAAAGGAGAGGATACGAGAACACCAGAATCTCTGGTTTATATACCCTGTAAAAACATCTCAACCTGACAAGAAAAACCTCAGTAGCAAAAGTTTTATAAAAAACCAAATGAACCATTAAGCTGATTTATTTAAACAAAATAAATGTAACTAACTAAAGAACCAACGTTTTATTATAGCTAAGTATAAACTAGAAATGCAGAAAGTAAATGCTGTCTTTCAAGGAGCTTATTTTCCTACTCTAAGCATGATATAAAAAGGGTTAAGTGTAATAAAAAATTCAATGTAACCACCTAAGAATTTTATTAACATAAAAAAAAATTCCTCGTCTTTGGTTACCAGCCAAAGTAAGGATACTTTATTCAGAAAATGCAAACCTGCGTGATGATCCAGAAGGGGCGGGATGGATGAGAAATCATAGGCATGAATAATGTCATCAAACTTCCTCCCAAACTGGTAAGTGCTTGTGCAGGCTACTTCTATCCATGACTGGACAGGCTTGATGTACAAATTGGAATGATGAGGCAGATTGACTACACCATCATACTGATCATCAAGGCTTACAGGATGATAATTCACTGTATAAGCCCCAACCAGCTCGAAGTCATGAGGAAACTCTATATGTGAAGATGATAGTTGAGACTGATATTCTAATAATTGCATCACATCTGTCTTTTCACAACACTGCTTCTCCATGTCTTCATTATTTATACCTTTATGTGGCTTTGCATGATATGACTCTGAATGATCATATGGATAAAATGCATGCTCCTTTTTCATATCAAAGTTTCCCAAGGACACATGGTCCATGCTCTCTCCTTTAGATATTCCATAGACAGAAAAATTAACAAAACCATCAAAAGTTTGCGGTTCATTATTTTCCTCTTTATTCATGTCACAGACTGGATTTTCCATGAATGCCCAGGACTCCTCATCAACAACTTTGTCAGGGATAAGGTAATCTTCGTCACTTGTATCATGCTCCAAGCTATACTTGTCCTCATTTTCATACTCATCTTCTTCAGAGAAAAGGTCACAAGGTAGTAAACCTTCCAGACTGTCATCATTATATGGAGAACACATAGGAGTCTCATCATGTATACTACAGTTTTCATCATAAGTTTCACTATAAGATTCTGCAATGGCTTCATCCTCATGCTTGTACTGTTTAGATGGTAAAAAAGGGTAGGCCTGGCCTATCACGTATATATGATCAGGCTCGCTTGAATTTTTTTCGTGATTACTGACCTTGGGAAGTCCATGTTCCATGACTTGATTTGCAACATAACAAGTGCTTTCTTGGTGGAATTGTTCACAGGGTATACACCATGGAATTAATTCTTCTACCATGTTAGTTGAGTCTAACTGGTTTGGAATCCTAGGCTCTTATTGAGGAAACTTTGTTTGATACATCTGATTCTTCCTAGGCTGAAATTTCCTAGGTCCATTATTTCTTTCCATTTTGATTATTCTATTGTGCATAAGATTCAATTGTGTAGACTGATCTGCCATAAGTTGGTTTTGACTAGTAACCAAGTCTTTTATCATCGCTGTTACCTTTTCCATGGGATCTTTAGAGGCCCCCTTTTCTTGTAATTCAAAGGCTTTTCCCTTTTCTTCGTTGTATGAAGTGTTCCCCCTAGTGTAACTTGGAATGTTGGATTTTCCTGAAGACTGCATATTCTTTTCTATTTTCTCGGCCAATTCCTGAGCAGTTTTTAGATCGGCCGGCTCTTTGTCCCTTGAATGGTACCTCAAATCACTAGTGAAAGCTTTAATGTAAGATATGAGGATGGAGGCATCCCTTGGATTTATTTCTCTAGGGAGGTCCGCAACCACACGCCTGAACTTAGTTTTAAATTCATCAATGGTTTCATTCTTTATCTTATTTATGTTATGGAGGGCAGCAAGCAGATGTCTTGGTTCTTTCTTTTCCCCCCATTTCTTCTTAAAACCCTCTAGGAATTCACTAAGAGTTTTATATGAATCATCATCTAGGTCGAAGTACCATTCTTCATCATCATCTTCCAAGTATAAAGCAAGGAGCATCATTTTGATATCATCATGGTCATGGGCGGCATCATTGCAATAACTGACCAGGTGCTTTTCAAACTTTCAAAGGTGAGTCTTGGCAGTGATGGCATTATTGCCATGAAATATGGGGAGCTTCTTGATAGCATCATTCCGAATGTCATGAGGACTACCTGCTATCTGCAAAAAGTCAAGGGGTTTGAAAAATTTCATCATTTCTTGAGATTAGTGAACATGACTCTCTACAAATATGTGATGGATATCTGAGAGGGATTGGTCTCCTAAATCTTCAAGGTTTCTATAAGAAGTTTTCCTATTCAATCCTTCCCTAATAAACCTTTTGGAATCAGGGAGAGGATTGAATAATTATCGGCGGTTTCTTCGGTTTCTTCGGGTAGAAATTATGGAAGGGATGTTAGACAGTGGAGTCGCCAGATAGATCGAGTTTTAATTTTTATGTTTTTTAATGACTAGATCAATCAAAAGTTTTTATCTTTTTAGTTGTTTAGAAAAAAGTTAAGCTAAGTCGTACTCGAGAATAAAAATATTTATCCCCGGCAATGGTGCCAAAAAATTGTTGCCACCTTTCACACACCTGGTTCACGTGGCAGAAATCTTCAAGCCACTCGGTGTGTCCTTGGGGGCAAGTCTTGAGTCAAGGCTATCACCTTGTTCTTGACTCCTCCGTTTAGGCTCAACTCCTAACGAAGCCAAGGCGGGTAGACCCTATTAAGTTAATAATAATAATTACTTAGTGTTGTGATGTTAAACTGAATGAGTTACTTAGGAGTTTGAGATTTAACTATAGATGATCAAATATGGCAAGATACAAAAGATGAACACACGAAAGCACAATGCTGAGACACAATATATATATATAAAACAAGAGAATAACCAGTGCCTTAGAATGGAGTCAAAAAATAGAATCAATGTACTTGCATGTGCTTGGAGTGAATGTTTTGTGATTTCCTCTTGGTACGTTTTAAGTTAAATTTGAAGTGTGAGTTGATTAAAATTAGGCAAAAGGGGGAATCCAGATATACCCAAGAGTACTTGGAGTATGTCCAAAACTAAACCTTCACGGCTACTAGCAAGGAATATGTGGGCTGAAATGGAGTCTCTGGGGCTATTTTTCATAACGCACCCGTTAAGGTGTGACAGAGATCGGTGCCCCGAGGTCACTTTTCAGAAGTTCCTGCTTCCTTTGGGTATTTTGCCACCGTGATGGTTTGATCTAGGTGTTGGATTTTCACCTGTTGGTTTGTTAATTTGGGAGAGTGAGACCTATTTATACTAGTCGTTCAAGTGCTTTTGATACAACTTGACTGATCAGATGAACCGCAGCCAACTGTAGAGCATACACACCGGAGTCTTGTCAGTTTTCGTAAATTTTACATTGGGTGTTCTTGTTTAAAAGAAAACCCTCCAGGAACCTCTTTCGATCCAAGTGGATCTCAATTGGGGAATCAAGGAGGGGTTAATTTTATAATAGCTGAAAAATAAATGATGAAAAATAAAATAGATCCACAATTCTAGTTTTCTAATTAGTCCTACCACGAATCTCTTTCCCCTTTCTGGTCAATCAGGAAGTCATGGGCTAAGTATTAAAATTACTTTGAAATATAAAGTATGGAATATGAAATTAATAATAAAATAAATTATACTACCCTGTAGATTATATCAATGCTAGTTTGAAAAGAAATGGGCAAAAAGCAACAAAAAGGACACCGACGCAAATCCCCCCAGGGGGGATGGGGAATGGGCTCGAAAGAGCCTATTTAAAAATTATTTTATTAACAGCAGTTACAATATCAGAGAACTGATATAATTCCTCTTGATCCTTATATGGATTGAAATCAATATATTACGAGGTGCGAAAATCAAAGGTTTTAGTCAAATGGGAGACCCCTAGGGGGATTTGAACGCTCCTGAAGACATTTCTGAACAACAGCTTCCTTTATTTTCTGTTACACCTAATAAAAACTAGTGATCATGTTAGAATAAAATATTCACAAAAGCACTTTAAGAGTACCTTTGGATCAGCATCCCTTAACTCAAAAAAGATGGAGTTAAAACTAGCTAAACAAGTGAAAAAGGAACCAAGGAAAGCAAGACTTCCTTGGGATCTTGGCTTGTTGTTTGTGCAGCCAATGAAATATGCACTGAATTCTGGATTTATCTTTTATAACAGAAAAGAGAAATATAATGCATGCAGGCTAGAAGTTTTCTTCAAATTTCCATGCAAAAAGGACGATTTCCCTAAAGCTAGATCTAGAATGCTTATGAAACTTTTTAACTGCAAGATATAGAATATGGGATTTGATAAGAAAGATATATGTTGGAATTATTTTTAAGATGATAGATCTAAGCAAAATCAAAGCTATGAACAAAGTAACCAGTAAAAATGTTGATTTTGAGGGAGGAAGAGGAGGAGAGAAATGTCGGTTTCCTTGAAGATCCAAAGTGGAGCTTTCAGGTGGAATGTCGAGGGACTATGCCTTTGGAAAGTTTTGAAGAGAGTGAAGAAGCAAACTATATCAGCATCCTATCCAATGTAGGAACCTGTAGCTCAGCTAAAATCAAAGAACTTGCCAAGAAACTTGTGAGATCCGATTAATACATACACAGAGATTCAAAATAACATGCATATAATCTTATAGGACATGTTGAATCTAGATATCTACACATGCATGAAAGGAAGGAGATGGTCAATAAACTTATTGAAAAGCACCTTTCCTATCAAGATTATAATAAGCCTATTATCAATCTTGACAACGGATCTACAAGCAATTAGCAAAAAATGAATACAGATACAGGTTACCTCAGGAAAATAATGGAAATAATCATCCACACATGTAATGGCACAACACCGTCTAGCCTCTAAAGCTTTTATTTATTTCAAATAAATAATTACAACAGTACAATAGCAGCAGCACCTCAATCCCAGTTCTAACTAGCTTGGAAGAGGGAGCTGTGCTTGGATATATACAAAAACAAGGAGATACAACCCAAGGGGGGCACAAATCCCAAGGAGACACATCAAATAAGCTAAAGGAGGGTCCATCAATGCCTGATCTGTGTCTAACTGATCCAGATTTGAGTCTCACTGAGTGAAACTGTCAATCGGGGGGCTGATCTTACTGACACGTCAACCTGTTGACTGAAGCATCCACCAAAACTCATCCAGATGAGCCAAAAACATGTGGAGGAGAGAGGGAGGGTGAAATTACCCATAAAGGATGCTGAAGATCAACTCTGGATCTGATTTGATCACCTCCTTCAGTCAAGGATTTGTCAGATCCAGTGAATCTGCTTCAGATCTTTCTGATTTCAATCAAATCGGCTGAGAATCCATTGATCTATGATTTTGGATTTGCTCCATTATTCATCAATTTATTAATTAAAATAATCAATAATTGATTTTTGGGGCTTTCTGACCTGAGTGATGGAAAATCACTCAAAACTAGGAAATAGTGGGGCCATGGGTTTACATGGTGCTCTTAGCTTGAAAATGAGCACCTACATGACTAAAAATGATTATTTGGCCCACTTTTATTACAAAATCAATTTTTCCAATTAAACTATTAAAAAATAGCCTAAGTTTTGGAAAAATTAAATTTTAATAAAAAACACTGAAAAAACTAAAAAATTGAAAAATTGAAAAACACATTGGGGGACTTAGACATGTTCATATGACTCGAAAATGATGTCTAGCATGTTTATACATTGACACATAGACTCTAATAACCTCAATAGGCCTAAATGCCAAGCCAACCACCCCAACTTTGGAGGTATGGAGTGAAAACCTCAGAAATTGTCAGTCGTTTATTCAAAAACCAATAATAACCAAGGGAAAAAGCACCCTGGGCTGATCGGATTGACAAATAAATTCTAAGAGACCAATTCTTTTACAGACACTATCATGCTAGAACATTTATTACTATTCCCCCATGGGGTATGAACATGTGATATAGTACAACAAGCACTTCCGAGAAGTACTTCCAAAGGCCTTCTTAAGTCCGAACAAGTTATCCTTGTCTAGTTCATCAGGCTGACTCGATAAAAAACCACTAAGTACAACTTAGGTGGTAACATTCTAGCTCCAACTGTGGGACATGTGCTTGATCTGGTCTTTAAGGCAAGGAGAGGATACGAGAACACTAGAATCTCTGGTTTATATACCCTGTAAAAACATCTCAACCTGACAAGAAAAACCTCGGTAGCACAAGTTTTATAAAAAACCAAATGAACCATTAAGCTGATTTATTTAAGCAAAATAAATGTAACTAACTAAAAGAACCAAAGTTTTATTATAACTAAGTATAAAATAGAAATGCAGAAAGTAAATGCTCTCTTTCAAGGAGCTTATTTTCCTACTCTAAGCATGATATAAAAAGGGTTAAGTGTAATCAGAAATCCAATGTAACCACCTAAGAATTTTATTAACATAAATAAAAATTTCCTTGTCTTTGGTTACCATCCAAAGTAAGGATACTTTATTCAAAAAATGAAAACCTGCGTGATGATCCAGAAGGGGCGGGATGGATAGGAAATCATAGGCATGAATAATGTCATCAAACTTCCTCCCAAACTGGTAAGTGATTGTGCAGGCTACTTCTATCCATGACTGGACAGGGTTGATGTACAAATTGGAATGATGAGGCAGATTGACTACACCATCATACTAATCATCAAGGCTTACCGTATGATAATTCACTGTATAAGCCCCAAGTGGCTCCAAGTCATGAGGAAACTCTATATGTGAAGATGATAGTTGAGACAGATATTCTAATAACTGCATCACATCTGTCTTTTCACAACACTGCTTCTCCATGTCTTCATTATTTATACCTTTGTGTGGCTTTGCATGATATGACTCTGAATGATCATATGGATAAACTACATGCTCCTTTTTCATATCAAAGTTTCCCAAGGCCACATGGTCCATGCTCTCTCCTTTAGATATGCCATAGACAGAAAAATCAACAAAACCATCAAAAGTTTGCGGTTCATTATTTTCCTCTTTATTCATGTCACAGACTGGATTTTCCATGAATGTCTAGGACTCCTCATTAACAACTTTGTCAGGGATAAGGGAGTCTTCATCACTTGTATCATGCTCCAAGGTATACTTGTCCTCATTTTCATACTCATCTTCTTCAGAGAAAAGGTCACAAGGTAGTAAACCTTCCAGACTGTCATCATTATATGGAGAACACAAGGGAGTCTCATCATGTATACTACCGTTTTCATCATAAGTTTCACTATAAGATTATGCAATGGTTTCATCCTCATGCTTGTACTGTTTAGATGGTAACAAAGGGTAGGCCTGGCCTACCATGTATATACGATCAGGCTTGCTTGAATTTGTTTCCTGATTACTGATCTTGGGAATTCCATGTTCCATGACTTGATTTGCAACATAACAAGTGCTTTCTTGGTGGAATTGTTCAGAGGGTCTACACCATGGAATTACTTCTTCTACCATGTTAGCTGAGTCTAATTGGTTTGGAATCCTAGGCTTTTGTTGATGAAACTTCTTTTGATACATCTGATTCTGGCTAGGCTGAAGGTTCCTAGGTCCATTATTTCTTTCCATTGTGATTATTATATTGTGCATAAGATTCAATTGTGCAGACTGATCTGCCATAAGTTGGTTTTGACTAGTAACCAAGTCTTTTATCATGTCCGTTACCTTTTCCATGGGATCTTTAGAGGCTCCCTTTTCTTCTAATTCAAAGGTTTTTCCATTTTCTTCGTTGTATGAAGTGTTCCCCCTAGTGTAACTTGGAATGTTGGATTTTCCTGAAGACTGCATATTCTTTTCTATTTTCTCGGCCAATTCCTGAGCAATTTTTAGATCGGCTGGCTCTTTGTCCCTTAACTGGTACCTCAAATCACTAGTGAAAGCTTCAATGTAAGATATGAGGATGGAGGCATCCCTTGGATTTATTTCTCTAGGGAGGTCCGCAACCACACGCCTAAACTTAGTATTAAATTCATCAATGGTTTCATTCTCCATCTTCTTTATGTTATGGAGGGCAGCAAGCAGATGTCTTGGTTCTTTCTTTTCCCCCCATTTCTTCTTAAAACCCTCTAGGAATTCACTAAGAGTTTTATATGAATCATCATCTAGGTTGAAGTACCATTATTCAGCATCATCTTCCAAGGATAAAGCAAAGAGCGTCATTTTGACATCATCATGGTCATGGGCGGCATCATTGCAATAACTGACCAGGTGCTTTTCAAACTTTCGAAGGTGAGACTTGGCAGTGATGGCATTATTGCCAAGCAATATGGGGAGCTTCTTGATAGCATCATTCAGAATGTCATGAGGACTACCTGCTATCTGAGAAAAGTCAATGGGTTTGAAAAATTCCGTCATTTCTTGAGATTAGTGAACATGACTCTCTACAAATATGTGATGGATATCTGAGAGGGATTGGTCTCCTAAATATTCAAGGTTTCTATGAGAAGCCTGCCTATTCAATCCTTCCCTAATAAACCTTTCGGGATCAGGGAGAGGATTGAATAATTGTCAGCGGTTTCTTCGGGTAGAAATTCTTGAAGGGATGTTAGATAGTGGATTCGCCAGATAGATCGAGTTTTAATTTTTATGTTTTTTAAAGACTAGATCAATCAAAAGTTTTTATCTTTTTAGTTGTTTAGAAAAAAGTTAAGCTAAGTCATACTCGGGAATAAAAAGATTTATCCCCGGCAATGACGCCAAAAAATTGTTACCACCTTTCACACACCTGGGTCACGTGGAAGAAATATTCAAGCCACTTGGTGTGTCCTTGGGGGCAAGACTCGAGTCAAGGCTGTCACCTTGTTCTTGACTCCTCTGTTTAGGCTCAACTCCTAACGAAGCCAAGGGGGGTAGACCCTATTCAGTTACTAAGGATAATTACTTAGTGTTGTGATGTTAAACTGAATGAGTTACTTAGGATTCTGAGATTTAACTATAGATGATCAAAGATGGAAAGATACAAAAGATGAACACAGGAATGCACAATGCTGAGACACAATATATATATATATATATATATATATATATAGCAAGAAAATAGCCAGTGCCTTAAAATGGAGTCAATAGATAATCAATGTACTTGCATGTGCTTGGAGTGAATGTTTTGCAATTGCCTCTTGGTACGTTTTAAGTTAATGTGAAACATGAGTTGATTAAAATTAGGCGAAGGGGTGGACTCCAGATATACCTGAGAGTACTTGGAGTATGTCCAAAACTAAACCTTCACGGCTACCCATAGGGAATATGTGGGCTAAAATGGAGTCTCTGGGGCTATTGTTCATAATGCACCCATTAGGGTGTGACAGAGATCAGTGCCCCGAGGTCACTTTTCAGAAGTTCCCGCTTCCTTTGGGTATTTTTCCATCGTGATGGTTTGATCTAGGTGTTAGATTTTCACCTGTTGGTTTGTTAATTTGGGAGAGTGAGTCCTATTTATACTATTCATTCAAGTGCTTTTGATATAGCTTGACTGATTGGACGAACCGTAGCCAAGTGTAGAGCATACACACTGGAGTCTTGTCATTTTTAGTAAATTTTACAATGGGTGTTCTTGTTTAAAAGAAATCCCTCCAGGAACCTCTTTTGATCCAAGTGGATCTCAATCGGGGAATCAAGGAGGGGTTAATTTTATAATTTTATTAACAGCGGTTACAATATCAGAGAACTGATATAATTCCTCTTGATCCTTATATGGATTGAAATCAAGAGATTACGAGGTGCGAAAATCAAAGGTTTTAGTCAAATGGGAGACCCCTGGGGGGATTTGAACGCTCCAGAAGACACTTGCGAACAGCAGTTTCCTTTATTTTCTGTTACACCTGCTAAAAACCAGTGAGCATGTTAGAATAACATATTCCCAAAATCACTTTAATATTACCTTTTTATCGTCCCACCTTAACTCAAAAATGATGGAGTTAAAACTGGCTAAACAAGTGAAAAAGGAACCAAGGAAAGCAAGCTTTCCTTGGGATCTTGGCTTGCTTTTTGTGCAGCCAATGAAATATGCACTGAATGCTGGATTTATATTTTATAACATCAAAGAGAAATCTAATGCATGCAGGCTACAATTTTTCTTCAAATTTCCATGCAAAAAGGATGATTTCCCTAAAGCTAGATCTAGAATGCTTATGAAACTTTTTAACTGCAAGATCTAGAATATGGGATTTGATAAGATAGATCTATGTTGGAATTTATTTTAGGATGATATATCTAAGCAAAATAAAATCTATGAACAAAGTAACCGGGTAAAAATGTTGATTTTGAGGGAGGAAGAGGAGGAGAGAAATGCTGGTTTCCTTGAAGATCCACAGTGGATATTTCAGGTGGAATGTCGAGGGACTATGCCTTTGGAAGGTTTTTAAGAGAGTGAAAATCAAACTAGATCAGCATCCTCTCCAATGTAGGAACTTGCAGCTCAGCTGAAATCAAAGAACTTGCCAAGAAACTTGTGAGATCCGATTAGTACATACACAGAGATTCAAAATAACATGCATATAAGCTTATAGGACATGTTGAATCTAGATCTCTACACATGCATAAAAGGAAGGAGATGGTCAATAAACTTATTGAAAAGCACCTTTCCTATCAATATTATAATATGCCTATTATCAATCTTAACAACGGATCTACAAGCAATTAGCAAAAAATGAATACAGATACAGGTTACCTCAGGAAAATAATGGCAATAATCATCTGCACATGTAATGGCACAACACCGTCTAGCCTCCAAAGATTTTATTTATTTCAAATGAAGAATTAAAATAGTACAATAGTAGCAGCACCTCAATCCCAGTTCTAACTAGCTTGGAAGAATGAGCTGTGCCTGGATATATACAAAAACAAGGAGATCGAGCCCAAGGGGGGTGAAAATCCCATGGAGACACATCAAATCAGTTGAAGGAGAGTCCATCAATGCCTGATCTATGTCTAATTGAGCTAGATTTGAGTCTCACTGAGTGAAACTGTCAATTGGGGGCCTGATCTGACTGACACCTCAACCTGTTGACTGAAGCATCCACCAAAACTCATCTAGATGAGCCAAAAACGTGTGGAGGAGAGAGGGAGGACGAAATTCCCCATAAAGGATGCTGAAGATCAACTCTGGATCTGATTTGATCACCTCCTTCAGTCAAGGATTTGTCAGATCTAGTGAATCTGCTTCAGATCTGACTGATTTCAATCAAATCGGCTGAGAATCCATTGATCTATGATTTTGGATTTGCTCCACTATTCATTAATTTATTAATTAAAATATTCAATAATTGATTTTTGGGGCTTTCTGACCTGAGTGATGGAAAATCACTCAAAACTAGGAAATAGTGGGTCCATGGGTTTACATGGTGCTCTTAGCTTGAAAATGAGCACCTACATGACTGAAACTGATTACTTGGCCCACTTTTATTACAAAATCAAATTTTCCAATTAAACTATTAAAAAATAGCTTAAGTTTTGGAAAAATTAAATTTTAATAAAAATCACTGAAAAAACTAAAAAATTGAAAAATTGAAAAACACCTAGGGGGACTTAGACATGTTCATATGACTCGAAAATGATGTCTAGCATGTTTATACATTGACACATAGACTCTAATAACCTCAATAGGCCTAAATGCCAAGCCAACCACCCCAACTTTGGACGTATGGAGTGAAAAACTCAGAAATTATCAGTCGTTTATTCAACAACCAATAATAACCAAGGGGAAAAACACCTTGGGCTGATTGGATTGACAAATAAAGTCTAAGAGACTGAGTATTTTACAGACACTATCATGCTAGAACATTTATTACAAGTCCCCCATGGGGTATGAACATGTGATATAGTACAACAAGCACTTCCGAGAAGTACTTCCAAAGGTCTTCTTAAGTCTGAACAAGTTATCCTTGTCCGGTTCATCAGGCTCACTTGATAAAAAACCACTAAGTACAACTTAGGTGGTAACATGTCTTGGCCGCCATGCGAAATCTGTGTCCTCGTTAGAAATAGTCCAGCTACCCTCATCATCCTCGAATCCTTGTTGCATTGTGAGTTCACCCTGCAATGGTTTGAGGAGAGCCGTGACATTTTGCTTACAGCTTGGACTGTGTGTGGTTTTCTTGGGTTTTCTCCTCCACGGCTTGCTTGTTGGGAATGTTTTAGAGGGTTGTGAGTTTTATCTTGGCAATAATTTGTTAATGACCGTGACTTATCTTATGGTCTGGTCTGTCACAGGGTTTGTGAGAGCGTGTTCTTCTGCTTCGGTTTGTGACAGTTTTGAGCTCTACTGTCCACTTCTTGCTTGGTCATTGCTCCCTTATCCTAGCTGCTGCTAACAGTGGTTTGCACTCGTTAAACCCGTCTCTGTCAAAAAAGAGATGAAGGGTTTGCTTTTTGTCTTGCTGGTGGAAGCACTCCTGTTCATTGGTGGCTACATTACCTTTGCTCCTAGGTAAGAAAGGATTCTCTTAACCGTTTTTAAACTTATTTTCAACTCAGTTTTTAATATAATGCAAGAATATTAATGTTGTGGCTCGTAACCTTGCAGGTGACCGTTACATCTCTCTCCGCAGCTAGTACAATGAGTAAGGTCGACTTCCTGCATACGGGTAAGCCCTGGTAAACCCATGGAAGTTCATACATGTGCAGTTCTTTATGGAACAGTTTCGGTTGGTCATTGTGGCCTGAAAATAACCCTTGTGGTTTATTGTTTCTTGGTTAGCTTGTTTAGTTTGTTTACCAAACCCTTGCTGCTAGCAGGGTTTCCGGCTTATGCCATGACTTGTAAATTTTTGTTTTACTGCTTATGTGTATAGTTATGTAAAGAAAAGTATGCGTCCTATCAAGCCGTCCTCTGTTTATTTTTAAGTGAAGAGATGTAACTCTCTTGAGCTTAGACTTGGTTATTTTGATGCTCTAAATGTAATTTTTGTGCACTAGGGTTTCACCCTATTTCGACTGTGTAAAGATATTTTTACTGTTTAAATTATCTTCCATTAAACTATATTATTATTGTCTATTATGCTATTTATTTCTATCATAATAATTGTTAATAAGATTGGTTATTCGAGCAAGTTTAAATTCTGTTAGTAACCTGGGTATAAATAATTTCTTAAATTATTCTGTAGGTTATTTTAATAATACATGTTAAATAATTGTTTGTTACAGGTATGAAGTGGTTATACTTTCATTGTTATTTTCTTCTCTGTCCTTATAGGACTGTAATATTGTTTTATAGTTGATGTTTTTAGAAAACTAAATAATCCAAATCTTTGGATTAGTGCTTATCTGATTATATTGTTACTACTTATAATTTACAATGTTGATGCTATAAATTATAATGTTATAACGTTATACTATAATTTATACTATTTAATATTATGAGGGTTTCGACCCTGTACATTCTTTTATAATTAATTTTTGTTTAATTTAATTAAATGAAATTCTTCATATATAAATATTATTTATTAAATATTATTTAACATTGTATTCAGTTTATTTGATAAGTACTTAAATAGGTTTTGTGATTATTTCTTTGTTACATTTTATAATTGTTGTTCTTAATTTATTTATAAAAAGACTATACTAGAATTATCCTACTTGAAATATGAATCATTTGTAGACATAGTTAATCAGTATGTACAATGAAATAACTCTGTAAAAATAACTTGGTTCTTTCTTCACAGAAATCAATGAGTGTTTATCTATGTTAAATCTTTTTCCTATGTAACAGGTTAGTAGTTTCATTTTGTAGAAATACAGTTCCGAATAAGATAAATAGCCTATTTACAATAATCAACATATTAAAAGAAATAAACTTGTTGTTTTGAAAAGTATTATGTATACTTCTTTGCTAGCATTCCTAATACATTATTCTGGTTTTTAAACCATAACTTAATTAGACAGAGTAGTATCCTTTCCAGAAAACATCTATATACAGAAATAAATTACTCTGTTATTCTGAAATACAAAATAATTCTAATCAATCCAGATTTCTATCATATCTTCATCTATCTTAAATATACTACTTGTGCTAGAGTACGATTTGGTTTATCCAGATGAGGAAAAACAAAGTTAGGATTATCTCGTTCAATTACAGTTTCAACATTCAACAACCAAAAGATTATAAATTCTAATAGTTCTATTGAGGCCTAGAAATTCGCAGGCAACAACAGTAAGGGATTCTCCCCAGTCAACGTTCCCAACTAGCCCATGACTGTTTGGTGTAGGGACTCTGTTCAGTTTGCAGTCCGGCTACCGTAGGTCAAGTAACAAAAGGGTTTACCAGTTGCGGCCCGGTCCACCATATGTTTTTGTATTTTTGACTTAAATTATGATATGCATGTGCCTAATTAACAATGCATGGTGATAAAGATGCAGAGAGTAGTCACAATGTGATGTGCAGGTTCTTACCTCTCATCTTAGAACTCACAAGCATCCAAATCATGCGAGAAATAAATACTAACTAAACTATCTCTAGAGAGCTGGGTATTAATTCATGAGTAATGCACTCTGTTCATGTGTTATGGCAAATCACAGATAGCTGTTCTTATAACCAAACATATAAACATGAATAAAAGTGTGTATGATAAGATAGCTCATCAACAGTCAAAATTCCCATTACTCATAGTGGAAAAAAACATCATCAAGGTACTGAAAAATAGTCAGACAAGAACATAGGTTCAGGAAATTAGAACATTCTTACAGCTAATGAGACACAGCTAAAAACGAAATAGTTCACATTCAACATCACTCATTTAATCACATTGATACATTCCACATAGCACTTCCTCCAATAGGCAGAATTTGCAGTCTCTGGTTGTAAAATGAAATAGTTCCTCTTACAAACATTAAGTTACAAGTTTTTCCAGGGAAAAATCCCTTGACTATTTCTCACTTTCAAATATTTAAACAAAACAGTAGACCGCTTGGGTTCCCCCCAAACGTGTGACTTTTCAGTTCTTCGAACGTTTCATATCCCTCTTTTCATATTTTATGCGCATGCTCATGATCAGCTGAGTAACTGACGGACCTTTCAGAGCTGCGCCTTTGTTGCTTTTAATTTTGTCTTTTACTTTGCCTGTACCCCTTGAGATCCGGCCTCCTATTTGTACCTTCGCACTGCAGAAATATGAAAATTCTTTTGGATATTCCCGCAGTTAATCAATGTGCATCATTCACCGGGATTGCATTTTAAAACCAAACACCAAATTAAACCAACTAAAGGACTAATCCACAAGAAATGTCGAGGTGCACCACTTGATCTGAGAATTTTAACAAACATCGACACCACTACCTCATCCACCTATAGGCTTGACAGACATCATCCACGACGAAAAACGAAAAACTCATCGGTGGCTAAAAATACTCACACCAGAAGGGTAGATTCATTCACCACCGCATGAGCAGGTCTTAAAAGTGACGGGCACTGCGAAACCACTTAATCCTATCGGAGTCGGGAAATATAAGACCTAAGATGCGGGCGGAAAAGTTCTCAATCGAAAGTCGAAAGGATGTCGACATCGAAAGATGAAAGCTTTTCACAGCCGCAACGGCGGAAGAGAAAAGACTACGGACATGCGACTAGCATCGGAGAGTGAAGCACTTTGGACTTCGGGTAGCTAGCTGGTTTGGGAGCCACAACAAAGGAAGCATAAAAGGTTACAGCCTCCGATTAAAATGAAAAAAGCTCCGATCAAAAATAAAAAACGCTAAGTGCTTAAAGACTCTGAAATTCGGCAACGGTTAAAACTGTTCCTCCTATGAAACGACGTTTTGCAAAGGACAAAAAGGTCTGATCCATTTTCAACTTAGCAAAACAAACTCTAAAATATACGATCTACAACAATCCCAAACACGAGTGATTTCTAAAAACCAGGTTGCAAGGTAATATTCAAAAAAGCATCCAAAATTAAAGCATGACCAAAAGGTTTAAGGATCCAAATGATTAAAGACAACGCTAAATCATGAGGAGGGGACCAAAATTTAAGAAAATTGGGGAAAACAGTTGCAGCAGCAACAATTGGCGACTACCTGGTGAACCTAGATCTCTGGACAATTTCTTCCTTAAGTAGCATACTATTTAACAATAAAACCACCATGTTGAATTCTTCTAGATATATGGATTTCCCAAATGGAAAATATATGAACTTTTAATCATTGAGGGTAGTCCAATTTAGAAAAATGGAAACCAAGATTTCAAAGTCAAGATAACTCTTTCAAGTCCAGGAATATGAGTTTCATTTTTACCTCTGTCTTCGGGTAGCTTCCAGCTTGGACACCACAGGATCGTAACATCTGGTAAACAGGAATATTCATTTGTTCCTCATCCCCATGCCATTTTGCACTTTTTTGTGCTTTTGGACTTTTGTCCTTTTGAGTCCTCCTCATGCCTTTCTTTCTGAATTTTTTATTCAGGCTCCTCTATCTATGGTGTCCTTTTGTGTGAGAGACGTATTTAATTTTCAGCTCACGAACAGAGAGGAACTTTTGGCAATTTTATACTCATATGATTTAGTACTTTGCTTTGATACATATTGCTTTCTTAGGAGTTTTGACTCTTTTTAGCCTTTTGGCTTTCAATTCTTGGCATGGGATCATTTATATATAATACACTGTTTAACCTGCTTCCTTTCCATGGGTCTTTTGTTGTCACCCCCTAGGACATTTTTTTAAGTGTGAGATGGATGGAGCCTCAAAATAGTATTCTAGACCCTTTAATCTTGAGTTAGTTTACAGGAATTAAGCAGGACTTCAATGCGTTCATAGCCATTTAGGAAAACTGCTAAACTAGAAGAAATTCTATCAAATAAAATCATAATACACAGTCTTATAATCAAGGACTTTAGTTAGTCCAGAATTCTAATGCTCTCCATGTAACCAAATATTGCTTCTTTTATTGAAATCAAACAGAAAATCTAAACTAAAACAAACTAAACTTCATGACTCAAAGACTCAAAAATGGCTAAGCCAGATTATTTATATACAAGATAAAAGAAGACAAATGAAACTCAAGAAAAATAAGGCTTGAGAACTAAACCATTTACTGGTAAGTTCTCTTCCCACCCTTGTAGATCTTGTAACTTATAAGTGGAAGGGCCAAGTTTTGCCGCAATATGGAAAGGACCTACCCACAACTGCTAGAATTTTGTGTGTTTTCCTTTCTCATCATGGGGGTGATCCCACTTGAGAACTAAATCTCCCACCTCAAAGTCTTTTGTTCCTACCTTATGTTTGTCGAACCATCTCTTTATTACCTCTTGCTGCTGCTTAAAGCACTCTCTAGCTTTAGATCGAGCCTCTTCTGCTTTCAGGAGGTTATATATCCTTATTTGCAAAACATCATCATCCGACCCTCTAGATTCTTGAGCTATTATGGAAGAAGGTAGCAGGATATTGGGAGGAAGAATGGATTTTTTACCGTACACAAGGGTATATGGAGACACTCCTATCGAAGACTTGGGGGTGACTCTATCAGCCCAAAGGGCATTTGGTAGCGCTAAGTGCCAACCCCTCTAGTTTTCTATTACAGTCTTCTTTAAAATTCTAATCAGATTTTTGTTAGAGGATTTAGCCAAGCCATTGCCTTGTGGATAGTAATTCGCAGAATAATGCAATTTTATCCCTTTATCATGAGCAAAAGCAGTTAATTTAATTGATGAAAAGTAAGTAGCATTATCAAAAACTAACGAAACTAGAACTCCAAACTTGGTCATGATATGATCTTGTAGGAAGCTGATGACTGCGTCTTCATTTATTTTGTGCAGCGAGACAGCTTCGACCCAGTGAGTGAAATAATTGGTCGCGGTCAGAATGTACTTGTGTTGTAGGGAGGAATTCGGTTTTATTTCTCCAATAATATCCAACCCCCATTGCTCGAACGACTTCGTGATCATCACCGGCTTTAGGGGTGCTGCTGCTTTGGGTTGTCTTCCACTACACCTTTGGAAAATATTGCACTTCCTGACATGTACATGTGCATCTTTGAAGAGATTAGGCCAATAGTAACCGGCTCTGAGGATTTTGTGGGCTGTAGTATCTCCTGAATAATGTCCCCCAGCAGGCCCGTCATGCAAATTTGTCATTAATTTTTTCGCATCTTCTTTCTCTAAGAATCTAAGCAGAACTCCGTCATAATTTTTCCTAAATAATATTCCTTCAACAATTTGATAGGAAGATGATTTAAGACACAACGCTCTTCTTTGCTTATAATTCCAATGTTATGGCAACAGTCTCGCCTTTAGGTAATGCATGAGGTCCCTATACCAAGAATCAGGAGCTGTGAACAAAGGACATACATCCATCAAATGTAATTTAGCCTCGTCTTCCGAGGCGTGTTCATCATTGTTCCCATTTTTAGTCATCAGTTTGCACAATCCCTACCCTTTAACTATAGAAGCTAGCTTGAATTCAAGGTCATACTCTTGAAGAGATGTTACCCAATTTCCCCTTCTTTCACCTAACTCCTTCTGTACAAAAAGGGACCTTACAGCTGGGTATGGTACGATCACCTTGGTTCAATTTTTTAATATATAAGGCCTGAATTGTTTCACTGCTTTGAATACTGCGTAAGCTTGTTTATCAATGGTTGGGTAATTTAATTCAGCCCCTTGCAGACCAGTGCTCATGAAAGATATTGGGAATTCATCCCCCCCATCTTCCTTTTGGGTAAGCACAGCTGCTAGTGAATCATCAGATGCAAAAGTATACTGAATAAAATCTTTGTCGAAATCTGGGCTTTTTAGGGAGGGTGCGTGTGCAACAATAGTTTTAATTTTGCTGAATGTGTTCTTCTCAATATCAGTCCACTTGAATTGTGCATTTTGCTTCACCATCTACTACAGAGGCTTGACAATCTGAGCGAAATCAGGCACAAATCTTCGCACGAAGTTTATTGTCCCCATAAATGATTGCTTCCCCTTTTTATTATGGGGCAAGGGAATCTGTTCAATGGCTTTGATCCTTTCCGGATCGATAGAGATTCCCTTCTTTGAAACTATGTGACCAAGCAGCTTACCCTCCGTAACAAAAAACACACATTTTTTGGGATTGAGTGAGATGCCATATTTCCGACAGCGTTCAAAAATATGCCTTAGGTGGAACACGTGTTCTCCTCTCCTCTTTGAAAAGATTGTAATATCATCGAGGTATATCACCACACTATGTCCAATCAAACCGTGGAAGGCTATGTCCATAGCCCTCTGGAATGTGGCTCCAGCGTTTATAATCCCAAAGGGCATTCTTCTATTAGTGAAAGTTCCCCATTTGGTCCTGAATGTCATCTTCAACCTGTCTTCTTCAGCTACTAATACTTGATTGTAGCCCGAGAATCCATCTAGTAAAGAAAATAGTTCAGACCCTGAGACCATTTGTAGCAGTTGCTCCATGGGTGGAATAGGATAGTTATCTTTGTCTGAAGCACAGTTTAAATTCTTGAAATCCACGCACAGCCTAATTTCTCTAGATTTTTTCCTTACTAGCACCAAATTTGAGACCCACTCAGAGTGTTTGACCTTAAAAATGATTCTAGCATCCAACAATTTCTTAACTTCACTCTGGATCAGCGGTTCCAATTTTGGGTGCATTTTTCTTAAAGGTTGCTGATATGCCTTGACGCCATCTTTGATGGGGATAACATGCTTGATGATGCTGGTGTCATATGTCTTCAAATCTTCATATGTCCAGGCGAAAACATTTTTATATTGTTTAAACAGACTGACGAACTTATCTCTTTCTGCTGGTGAACAACATTTGCCAAGATTCACATATTTAGGATTCGTCTCAGTCCCTAAATTTATCAGCTTGAACTGTAGAGATGAGTTGTGAGTCTTCACGTTGGCTAGTATTCTGAACTTTTCATTTAAATTGAACATTCTTTCTAATGTTCTAACTCCTTTAGGGATGAAATTATCATACTTCATCTCAGCCTAATGTTCTTCATCGTCTATAATTGCTCGTTTAAATACCTCATCATTTGTTAAGCATTCTATGATCTGCTGATCGTCATCGAATACTCGTAGGTTGGTGATCATATCAGGTACCGAGGGCTTGAAAATCAATTGAACAGAGCATCGATTATTGGTAGGTATGAGCCTAGCAGCTGATGTGGCTAACAAGTCAGTTGCTGCATTTTTAAGTCTTGGAATTGAAACAATATTAAATGCGTTGAAACATTTTAGCAGATCCCATACCTCATTTTGATAAGCTTTTAGGTGAGGGGAAACACAATGTATTTGATTCCGGATCTGTTTAACAATTATTTCAGAATCACCAAAAACTTTTAGATTAATTACCTTTAACTCGATTGCTTTCCTTAAACCCTGCACCAGCGCTTCATACTCAGTCGTGTTATTTGTACACTCAAACTCTAATCTACATGAGAGAAAATGTTTATTATTCTGGGGTTCGATTAGGACACAGCCGGCCCCTGACCCTTCTAAAGTCTTAGAGCCATCAAGAAACAAAGTCCAGAAATCGCTAACTACTGCATGAGAATCTACTCCTATTGCTAAGTTTACTATGTTACAATCGATTTCATCAGCCTGTGAAAATCGAAGGAGATCAGGCTGGGTGTCTGATGTGTTGTTGGCTTCTTCTACTTCATAATTTCCTGGTTCCAACTCAATAAAATAATTTCCCAACACAGAATCCATTGGTTCATTCTTCTCCTCCAGTTGAGTAATGTTGTACCTCATGTGAGGTTCCCTCAAAATTTTAATTTGGTTCGGGATTCCTTTATATGGAAGCCACAGATGCAACCAATCCAAGGCAAAATATCCATTTAGTTTGGCCAACCAATCTCTGCTCAGAACAAGACTGTACGTGTCTGGTATATCAGCCACCACGATATTAATGACTTGGCACACTTTATCATTTGATGATAGACGGACTAGGACATCATCCATCTCACTAATTACCTTTACATCTGTCCTGTCCAACTGAACAACCCTCCACGTGGATGGCTTAGGCTGCCCATTTATCTTCTTACAGACTGATATTGGCATGACGTTAACCGACGCCCCTGAGTCTACCAGGCAATTATGTACGTTGTGATTGAAAATTTCAAAAGTGAGGAGGAAAGGTGGATGTTTGCTCTTAGACTTACCTCCAATGCTAGTTTCTCTGATTTCTTCTTCTTCCTGAGGTTGATTTTCAGTGGCCAGCTTCTCATCCAATGCCTCAAGCTCTTTCAACAATCTTTCTTTTTGCTGCGGCACTTTACACATTTCAAATAGCGAAACGTTTGCATTTATCTTCTTTATGTCCTCCACAATATCATAATCCATCTGTGGTTCAATGGGGTGCAGTTTACCAACATTCATCTTTTCTTCATTGGGCTTGGCCCGTGCATCATTCTGCCTAGGATCTTGGCTAGTAATGGTGAATTCAGGAATTTTATCAGCTGCGGAATTATTTTGAAATTTCTTAACATTTTTTTGCAGCCTTTTGATTTTCGGGAGTATGAGACTATCTTCTTTAACCAACCCTTGGCTCCTTATTGTAACGTTGGTTTCCATGACATCCTTGTAGCTCTGATTCTTTTCCTTTTCAGCATCAAATAACGAAACAAAATTCCACAGAACCATGGTTTCCTCTTCTTGCTCCTTCGTTGAAGTGGTAATCTCTTTTCTTTCTTCATCTCCATCTTCTGTTAATCTAGAATCCAATAGCTGATTCATGACCAACATCACCGAGTTTATCCATTGAGGACAATTCTTTTCAAAGTGTGGTTGCTGATGGAAAGTGCAAAAAATGTCCATGCCTACCTCTGTTAAATTCATAGATGCAGAATTGTGTGGAGGAGGTTGGGACTGCTTGTTATCCTCTCTTTTCTTGTAATAGGGTTTATAGAACTTTTGAGTTTCCTTCTCTTTCTCCAAGTATATGATTTTGTTAGAAATATTCCACATCATTTTTGCCATACTCTCAAATTCTGGTGATTTCTCTTCCTTAGGATTAGTAAACAATAAGGCTTTCCTTCCCACACCTTTCTCTCCTGACTGTTCGGGATAATCTTCAATAGTTTCTCTTTCAGCCTCCACTATTTCCGCATCTTCATAGGTTTCCACCAAAGTAGGCTTGGCTCTTATTTTGGAAAACATGGCCAACTCAGGGCCTAAAGCTGAGGTATAATATTCAATCAGGACCTTGTCCGAAGGTTTGTCAGCTTCAAAAAAATTCTTGAGGTATGTTGCAAATCTTTGAGTAAAGCTATGCACCTTCTCCTTTCTCTCTTTCTTCAAGGTGCATAGTCCTTTCATGAGGGCTGCATGAGTCTTTTGAGTCGCATACTTGCTTCTAAAAATTCTCTCAAAGGTATCCCAATCAGGGATAGAATTTGCAGGCAACCCAAAATACCATGATGCTGCAGCTCCTTTAAGGGTCTGCGGAAAAAGTCTGCAAACTACATCCTAATGCTCCCCCGCCCTTAACCTTTCTATGGCCAAGTAAAAACTTTGCACGTGGTCATCTACTAGTATCTTCTCACTTGGGTCGAATTTGGGCAGCATCTTCTCAAATGCTTGAGGTAAATCATGTAACAGAGGTGTTAGGTTTAAAGGTGATCTGGCTCTCCAAGCAGGTAGTGGATTCGGTGGGTTTGGTGGTTGATTGGCATTAACGCCTTCCATGAGTCTGGGTGGAGAGTGAGGAGGTGAGAAAACAAGAGTGTGAGTGGGAGAACTATGAGGAGTATCTGGGCCTTCTTGATTCAAAGGCAGTACAACTTCCTGTAAGGCTATTTCAACAAGTTCTTCCCAATCCCCAACCAGTACTCAGTCTTCCAATATAGGACGGTGTTTTCTTTTATATTCTCTTCTGGGAAATTCAGGGATGATCGACAATCCTCCAATCTTCTTCACATATGCCCCGGTGTGTCTTCTCAGGTTATTAACAACCTCGTTGTCAACAGAAAACAAATGTTCTTTACTCCTTTCTTATGGAATTGGATTATGAATCCCACTGCTTTCAGAACTCTTATCGGTAGAATAATCTCAGGAAAATGGGTTTCCTCAGCCAGCCATGCACTGGAGGCCCTCCTTCTAGTGCCATAAACTGTTGAGGCCTAGAAATTCGCAGGCAACAATAGCAAGGGATTCTCCCTCCCAACTAGCCCGTGACTGTTTGGTGTAGGGAATCCGTCCGGTTTGCGGTCCGGCTACCGTAGGTCAAGTAACAAAAAGGTTTACTGGTTGTGGCCCGGTCCACCGTATGCTTTTGTATTTTTGACTTAAAGTATGATATGCACGTGCCTAATTAATAATGCAGGGTGATAAATATGCAGAGAGTAGTCACAATGTGATGCGCAGGTTCTTACCTCTCGTCTTAGAACTCACAAGCATTCAAATCATGCGAGAAATAAATACTAACTAAACTATCTATAGAGAGCTAGGTATTAATTCATGAGTAATGCACCTTGTTCATGTGTTATGGTGAATCACAGATAGTTGTTCTTATAACCAAACATATAAACATGAATAAAAGTGTGTATGATAAGATAGCTCATCAACAGTCAAAATTCCCATTACTCATAGTGGAAAAAAACATCATCAAGGTACTGAAAAACATTCAGACAAGAACATAGGTTCAGGAAATTAGAACGTTCTTACAGCTAATGAGACATAGCTGAAAACTAAATAGTTCACATTCAACATCGCTCATTTAATCACATTGATACATTCCACATAGCACTTCCTCCAACAGGCAAAATTTGTAGTCTCTAGTTGTAAAATGAAATAGTTCCTCTTACAAGCATTAAGTTACAAGTTTTTCCAGGGAAAAATCTCCTGACTGTTTCTCACTTTCAAATATTTAAACAAAACAGTAGACCGCTTGGGTTCCCCCCAAACGTGTGACTTTTCGGTTCTTCCAACGTTTCATATCCCTCTTTTCATCTTTTCTGCGCATGCTCATGATCAGTGGAGTAATTGACGGATCTTTCAGAGCTGCGCCTTTGTTACTTTTAATTTTGTCTTTTACTTTTCCCGTGCCCCTTGAGATCCGGCCTCCTATCTGTACCTTCACACCACGGATATATGAAAATTCTTTTGGATATTCCTATAGTTAATCAATGTGCATCATTCACCGGGATTGCATTTTAAAATAAAACACCAAATTAAACCAGCTAAACGACTAATCCACAAGAAATGGCCAGGTGCACCACTTGATCTGATAATTTTAACAAATACCGACACCACTACCTCGTCCACCTATAGGCTCGACAGACATCATCCATGGCAGAAAGCAGAAAACTCATCGACGGCTAAAAATACTCACACCAGAAGGGTAGATTCATTCACCACTGCATGAGCGGGTCTTAAAAGTGACGGGCACTGTGAAACCACTTAATCCTATCGGAGTCAGGAAAGATAAGACCTAAGATGCAGGCATGAAATTTCTCAATCGGAAGTCAGCAGGATGTCGACATCGGAAGATGAAATCTTTTCACAGCCGCAACGACGGAATAGAAAAGACTACAGACATGCGACTAGCATCGGAGAGTGAAGCGCTTTGGACTTCGGGTAGCTAACATCCTTGACTCTGCTAAGTCATCAGTTACAACTTTAACATAAAATTTAACATAATGTCTTGGAATAAAATCAAATAAGATAATATGATTTTGCAAAATTGGGGCATGTGACATACACACCCCCTTAGAATATAACATCGTCCTCGATGTTATTTATTATTCATCCTTAGAATTCCCCTAGAACAAAATTAGATATGCATCTCGCATTTTAATTTCGAATTCCTAGGTGGCTTCCTTTGGACTAAGGTGATTCCATTGCACCTTTACCTGTCCAATGGTGAGGTTCCAAAGTGTAATTTCCCTCCTCCCGAGGATATAGTCTGATTCCACTAGAAAATCCCCTTCTCGTTGCACATGTACATTATTCCAGTTAACAACATGAGTAACATCATGAACATATTTCTTTAAAATGGAAATGTGAAAAACATTGTGTACTCTTAAATTAGGTGGTAATGCTAATTGATAAGCTACTTGTCCAACCCTAGACATAATTTCAAATGGGCCAAAGTAATGAGGTGCCAATTTTGCGCAACTCCCCAATCTCAGAGAGCTCTTTTTGGGCCTTACCGTGATGAACACATGTTCACCTACCTGAAACTCCTTTGGAGTTCTTTTTAAGTTTTCTTTACTTTTCTGCCGATCCTATGCAACTTTTAGATTTCGCTGCACTTGTTTTACAATTTCTTCCATCTCTTTTAACAGTTCCAGACCTAATACCAATCGATATACTGGATTACTCCAAGAGATAGGAGTATTACATTTCCGTCCATATAAAATTTCAAAAGGACTCAATCTGGCTGATGTCTGATAATTATTATTATAAGCAAATTCTACCAGATGTAAATAATCCTCCCATTTACTTGGTTGATCTTTCACATACATTCTTAATAGATCTTCCAGTACCTGGTTTACCCTTTCAATTTGTCCATCTATTTGAGGATGGAAAGAAGTACTGAAATTTAATGTAGTATTTAACCCTTTAAACAAAGACTTCCAAAAGTTTCTTGTAAACTTAGGATCTCTATCTGAGATTATGAATTTTGGTACACCATGCAAGCGGAAAATCTGTTTTAAAAAAATATCAGCTATGTTGGCAGATTTATAAGTAGTTTTAACAAGTATAAAGTGAGCTTCTTTGCTTAACTTATCAACTACTACCATGATAGAATCATTCTAATTTTGATTTCTAGGCAGCCCAGTAATAAAATCCAGACTAATTATCTCCCATTTCTAGCTGGGGATGGGTAATGGCTGAAGCAAACCAGCTGGGTGTTGATGTTCAATTTTTTACTATTGACAATCCAAACACCTAGCAATATATTCTGCTACTTCAGTTTTCATATTTGGCCAGAAATACTCTTTTCTTAACATGGTGATAGTCTTTTGATAACCAGGATGACCTGAATATGGTGTTTTATGAATTTCATCCAGAATTAACAGCTTAACTTTAGGTAGATTAGATACATACAATCTATCTTTATACATTAAAAATTCTTTTTCAATTAAATTGTAACCCTTAATTAAGTTTTCTGTTGGATTTTCTTTAACTTTAGCTTGCAATTTCTGGTAAATTTCATCTTGTTCTATTCCTTCTTTAAGCTGTTCATCTAAGTCTGAAACATAGGTGTTGATATTTCCTGCAAAATTCAGCCTTGCATTCCTGCTTAATGCATCAACAACTTTATTTTCTTTGCCTTTTACATGCTAAATTTTGAAATCATACTCGCTTAAGAAAGCTAACCACCTAGCTTGTCTAGCATTTAGATTAGGCTTATCTAAAAGATACTTCAATCCTTTATTATCAGTCATTGAAACAAATTTTCTACCAATTAGGTGATGTCGCCACATCCTTAAGGCGTGTATTACAATTACTAGTTCCAGATCATATATTGCATAACTATTTTCATGAACTTTTAAATTTCTAGACTCGTAGGAAATAACATGCCCTTCTTGTGTCAGAACACCGCCTAAGCCATCATTGTAGGTGTCAGTGCACACCACAAATTCTTTATTATTAGGATCTGCTATTCTTAAAATAGGTGCGCTGGTTAATAAATTTTTTAGCTTTTTAAATCTTTCTTCACATTTCTGATTCTAGTTGAACTTATTTCCTTTCTTCTACAAGGAAGTTATCGAATTTTCTATCCTCAAAAAACCTTCAATGAACCTCCGATAGTAACCGGTAATGCCCATGAAAGATCGAACATCCATGACATCCTTAGGAATCGGCCAATCTTCGATTGCCCTTATCTTTTTCAGGATCTACAGAAATTCCTTCCTTGGACACTACGTGACATAAATACTTAATCTTATCCTTGAAGAAATCACATTTACTAAACTTTGCAAAGAGTTTATGTTCTCGCAACTCTTGCAAAACAATTTTTAGATGTTCTTTATGTTCTTCTTCAGTTTTCGAATAGATTAGAATTTCATCGATAAACATGACTACAAAATTATCTAAATACTTATGCATAACATTATTCATTAAATACATGAAAACAACTGGGGCATTAGTAAGCCCAAATGGCATTACGACAAATTCATAATGACCATATCTAGTTCTGAAAGCCGTCTTAAAGATGTCTTCATCTTTAATCCTTACTTGATGATATACATACCTTAAATCTATTTCCGAAAACACCGTGGCTCCTCGTAGTTGATCAAATAGATCATCTATGCAGGGCAATGGATATTGATTTTTAATGGTCATCTTGTTTAACTAACAGTAATCTATGCAAAGTCACATAGTTTCGTCCTTCTTCTTGACGAAGATGACAGGTACCCCCCAGGGAGACATGCTTGGTTGAATATACTTTTTATCAATTAATTCTTTTAATTGATATTTTAATTCATTAATTTTGAGTATATTCATTCAATACGGGGATTTTGAACTAGGTACTGCACCTAGTACCAGTTCAATGGTGAAATCCAATTCCCTTTTCGGAGGTAATCCCAGAATCTCTTCTGGGAATACATCAACATATTCTCTTAAGAATAGTATGTCTTCCAATTTTAACTTATCTATTTTAATTAAACTTTCATCATCGGTTATTGTTACTGCATAAGCTTTACATCCCTTTCTAACAGCTCTCTTAAGCTGTAAGGCAGAAATCTGTCTTATGGTAGTTTTTCTAGGGATTCCTTTAACACTTACTGGCTTTTCATCACTATTTAAGCATGTGAAAGTTTTATCATAACAGTTTAGAATTACTCTATGTTGTACTAACCAGTCCATACCAATCAGCAAATCATAAGAACCAAGACGCAAAACATTAAGTTTAACAACAGTTTCAAATTTATCCATAACTATTGCACATTCTTTAACAAAGCAAGTTACCCTTCTTTTAGCACCTATGTCTAACTGAACTAACCATGAATTCTCAAACTTATCAACAGATAACTTGCATTTTTCTACTATTTGAGGTGCAATATAACTAAGACTAGCTCCCAGATCAATCAAAATAGTTACAGGGGTCTGATTTATCATACCTTCTACTTCCACCATGGAAGTTTGATATTCAGCTTGTCGATTCTCCAAAGCTACATTAATTTTGGGCATGGTCCTCGCTAGTTCTCCAACGGTCATCTCCTCTTGTATGGTATGAATGTTGTTACCATTCTTATTCCAGTTTGGACAAACTGAAACATAGTGTGGGCCATTACACTCCAAACACTTGACAGGCTCTTTGCGTTCAAAGCTCTTGGTAAAATTTTCATGATTATTTGCAAAATCTTTACCTTTGGAATTATCCTGGTTGTTGGGTGGATTGTTCTTATTTCCTTGGAATTTCTTGTTATTAGGATAATTTTTGGCCTTATTGTTCTAAAAATTTCTGTTAGGCACAAAATCCTTCTTCTTTTGTTCAAACTGATTATTATTTTTCTTAGCTTTCCATTTAGCTAAGATTTCTTTCTTCTGATTCTGCTCAAAGCAGAATTTAGCTTTTCTCATAGCTTCTTCCAAGGTCTTTGGGTTATCATATTCAATTCTATCCTTAATATGATAAGGGAGACAACTAAGAAATCGTTGTACCTTTGGTTTCTCATCTACAAAGTATGGTACATACCTAAGTAGACTTAAGAATTTGATGTTCAGATCCTTCATTGTCATTGATCCTAACTTCATCTCATAAAAATCTTTAGCTCTCTCCTCATAATATTGCTCAGACAAAAATTTCTTTTTGAAATACCTCTTAAAGGTACTCCAATTTACATTTTTCTCTTTTATGCCTTTAACTCTTTTCAAGTCCTGCACCAAATGTCAGCCTTTCCTGAGAGGTTATAAATAGCCATTCTAACCTTTAACTCATTAGAATAGTTGTATATTTGAAAGTACTTCTTCATCCTAGATAACCAGGATTCAGCTTCCACCCCCTCCTTAGTCTCTCCATTAAAGGTTGGTGGTTTTATTTTTTTGATTTCCCTAGAAATTTCCTCATAAGGTTTGTATTTCCTCTTTTTAGTGTACTGGTTATCATCACTACTGTTACTAGTAGAATGGTAATTGCAATGTTCACCAAACACTTCAAAAGATGAACTACTTTCAGTTTTAGTATGTTTCATCTTTTTAGATTTAAGTCAATGACTGGTATCTTCTGATTCTGTTCTTCTACCCCTATCCTCAGTTTGAAACTCTTCAGTTAGGATCTGATTCAACTCTTCTTGAGCCCTCAAAATCCTTTCATTTTCTCATTTTACAGACTGTTGCTGCCTTTCACACACCTGGGTCATGTGGTAGAAATCTTCAAGCCACTCGATGTGTCCTTGGGGGCAAGTCTCGAGTCAAGGTTGTCACCTTGTTCTTGACTCCTCCTTTTAGGATCAACTCCTAATGAAGCCAAGGGGGGTAGACCCTATTAAGTTAGTAAGGCTAATTACTTAGTATGGTGATTTTAAACTGAATGGATTACTTAGGATTTTGAAAATTAACAAAAAACAACCATAGATGACAAGATACAAAATGAGCGCACGAAAGCACAATGCTAAGACACAATATATATATATATATATATATAGCAAGAAAATAACCAGTGCCTTAAAATGGAGTCAAAATAAAATCAATGTACTTGCATGTGCTTGGAGTGAATGTTTTGCAATTGGCTCTTGGTACATTTTAACTTAATGTGAAATATGAGTTGATTAAAATTAGGTGAAGGGGTGGACTCCAGATATACCCGAGAGTACTTGGATTATGTCCAAAACTAAACCTTCACGGCTACCCGCAAGGAATATGTGGGCTGAATGGAGTCTCTGGGGCTATTGTTCATAACGCACCCATTAGGGTGTGACAGAGATCGGTGCCCTGAGGTTGTTTTTTAGAAGTTCCCACTTCCTTTGGATATTTTTCCACCGTAATGGTTTGATATAGGTGTTGGATTTTCACCTGATGGTTTGTCAATTTGGGAGAGTGAATCCTAATTATACTAGTGACTCAAATGTTTCTGATACAGCTTGACTGATCAGATGAACCACAGCTAAGTGGAAAGCATACACACCGGAGTCTTGTCAATTTTAGTAAATTTTGAGATGGATGTTCTTGTTAAAAGGAAAACCCTCCAGGAACCTCTTTCGGTCTAAGTGCACCTGAATCGGGGAATCAAGGAGGGGTTGCTTTTATTATGGTTACTGAAACAAATGATGATAGCAAATGAAACATAAAAATATAAGCAGACCACAATTTCCTAATTAGACTACCATGAACCTTGTTGAAATATTGTAACTTCAAAGAATACTCTATATGTATCTTTTGTGGTCCCCGATGGTCCTACCAGGAGAACCACTTGTATTATCTTGTACCCTGATGCTTCTAATCAGAAGAACTAATAAGAGTAATGAGGTTGTCCCCTCTGTTTGTAAAGGTGGGTCATTAGCACCCCAATGTGGTTACTTGAGCCTACATGTGTAACTCGAGCCTACATGATTAACTCAAGCCTACATGTCAGATGAGTTAATTCAAGTGAACAGTTGAATATAAATAGAGGTGTGGTGCTCCTCCTTTGAGACACACACTCTCACTTGTGCAGCGTATTAGTGGAGAAGAGAAGTAGCTGGAGAAGGAGGAGGATCAGGCTTTGATCTCCTTGTTGGTTTTATCTTTTATCTTTTGGGGCATCTATATTGAGGAAGATTTTGCTGGGTTTTTCCCTTTAGGGTTTTCCCAGACTAAATCTTTGTGTTCTCCTTTTGTATGGTTGTGCTTGTCTATCTTTCAGTGATCCTATTTATATGATTTTGTTATGAAATCGAAATGAAATACTAATGATCTAGCTTAGCATATGAAAATTTAACATGGTATCAGAGCCACCCTAAAAAAAGACATTGTGCAGCTAAAGAATCTAGGGATTCTTATTTTTTTGGTCTCTATCCATGATTGATCATCAAAACAAGGCTAGACTAACTCTCCATTGAAGGGCGCATCTTTCTATCGAAGCAGAATTTGATTCCGAGCATTTTTAGTTTTGGTGCGGAAAATTAGGGCTTTTTATAGAAGAAGAATTTTTGAGTGAGCCTAGCATAGGATTTTTCTCCTCATCAAAATCAAATTTTAGAGACCTAGATCAAGAAATTTGGTTGGGTGAAACTCCAGGAAATTCAAACCCTAGTTTGACCCCGATCTGGAAAAACCCTAAATACTAAAACTACTAAGTTTTGGTACATTCGCTATATCATGAGCATTAGAGGAAATTTCAACTCAAAATGGGCCTTTTAACTTTTATTCAAATTCCATGTCATCATGTGTTAGCCAATGAAATTGCTTTAAATTTGAAATACCGTATAGGTCTTAAACACTTTTTTAATATAAATTTGGGGATAGGTATCATAAAAAAAACTACTTTTTTGTTTGTATTTTTGACATATCTCCCTGTGTTTTTACTCAAATTTCGATTGGAAGAGCTCGTTGGATGAAAAATTAAATTACGCATACAACAAGTACCCACTCGGCATACTTTTGATGGACCCCGCTACCCCAAAAACAAGAAATACCTGAAAAAATGGAATGATGATGTCATCATTCCATTTTTTCAGGTATTTCTTGTTTTTGGGGTAGCGGGGTCCGTCAAAAGTATGCCGAGTGGGTACTTGTTGGATGCATATTTTAATTCCACATCCAACGAGCTCTCCCAATTGAAATTTGAGTAAAAACACGGGGAGATATGTCAAAAATACAAACAAAAAAATAGTTTTTTTCTTTTCTTCCTCCAAAATTAATAAATATTATTTTATTATTTTAACTATTATTTTATTAGTTCATTTTAGGAGGCCCATTTTGATTTGAAATTTCCTCTAATGATTGGAGAAGGTGCAAGCGTAAAAAATTGTAGACGCTGAAGCTAAAATACTTCTTTACACTGTGTCCAAAATTCAGCCTCATATTCACTATATTCTGGGATATATGATCCCTCCAAGTTAGGGTTCCAGCCTCTTTCAGAATTCATCCCTAAACAAGACACCTGGGGAGAATTATTGTAGCGTGGGCTACAGAGATCCAAATGGAATTATTGAAGATGTTCCAGAAAGAGTACAGACTATAATTTTTGTGGTCTAAATTTTTGAATTTGAAGATGAACCAGTGCCATGTGGCATGCCGTACAACTTCACTATTCTGAACAGTCCTGTAACAGCTCACCTTGGGAAAATGATCATAAATCCCAATTGGTGAAACAAATTCTGATGAAAACTATGGTGTTGGATCAAGGAAATGCGCAGTTACCTCAGTGCGAAATTTCAGATATAGAGGAGCATTAATTTTGGAGATATCATAGAAATAGTAACAGACATTTCTGTAGAAGAAATTGGAAAACTAGGGCTTCTTGTTCCGGGAGCTTCCCTCCACTGTTTTCAGAAAAGGAGCACATTGGACAGCTCCATTTGAAGAGATCTATCTTTCTATCCAATCAAATATGAAATATTTGAAGTTTTGAAAATTAGGGTTTCTCTGACAAACCCTAGATCAACCAGCTCTGGAAGCAGGACGGACACCTCAAATAGGTAAGATCTAATCTTTTGCTATTTGCATTTGAGGTTCTCATTTCGAAGTGATCTATCACATCAGCTTGATGATAATCTTGGTGAAGTTGAAAAATTCCAAGCATGGAAGCATTTGATCTCTCTGAATAAAATGAATTGGACACCTACATGAGTAGAGAGGTTCCAGTTCTAGAGGGAGATGAGCCTCAAAGCCTTACACAAGAAGAACTTGATCAAGGCCAAGAAGATCATTGTTGATTAAATCACGAATCAACTTGTACCACAAGTGTCTTCCCTAAAGACACCGAAGATGTTTGATTCCTTGATCAAGCTATTTGAAGATAAGAACATAATTCAGAAGATGGATTTGAGAAAACATTTGAAGAATGTGAAGATCGAAAATGCATAACATCTCGAAGCGGTAGAACAAGAAGCAGAGAATGGCCTCCCATGATCATGGGATTCATTCATGTGAGGAATGTGTGCCAAAAGGAAGTGATTACTTTCATTTGACTCTGGGAAGAAGAAGAAACTTGTCTCATAAGAAGAGAAGAAGAAAGATGGGAACAAATTGAATATCAAGCTCTCACCATTCAAAGAAGAACCCTCAAGCGATGAGGAATATGAAGAACTCAATTCTTGATGAACCTTTTATCCATCTTATCATTTGGATAAGAAATGATGATTTCATGGATGAAGAAGATGATGAAGCAAAATGATCAAGAAGGAGTATACCCACGAAACAAACAAAAGATAAGTATTCAATTGTCATTTAATGATATTTTTTTGTTATGCATTTGATTATATTCAGTTGATGTGTTGTTTGCATGCATGTGATGGGTAAGTAGCTCATGGTTCTATACAAATCTCCATTGTTACTTATCTAGAATGAAACCTATTTGTTGACATATTGGATTAGTGCACAATCTCAATGATGTCATGGTAGAGATGGAAGGCATATAGAAAGTTTCTGTGAGATATGGATGAATGTTGTATTGACTAAATAGTTGCATGATGCATAAGAATTTGTCATTATGCATATGTAGTTCTAACCATGCAACTGGTGCATTTGAATTGTAGGAAAGGTCCTATACAACCTCCTAAAAGAAAATAAGGATGAGACTTGTTCCGAAGAACAAGTGATGACAATTCAATAAACATGAATCTAAAGGTCCCAGGGTCAGAGACACCATGACGAAAGAAAGAGCTTCAAAGAGCGGTAGATCCACCTCGAAGGATGAATACCACCATGGGTATGAGAGATAACTCAAGATGAAGAAAAAAAAATGCTATGAAAGAAGCTATGATCAAAGAATAACAATTGATTATGGGGAATGATGTATATGATATGATTTCGAGACATAAAGGGAAGTACATAGTATCTTCCATATGGATCTGCAAGAACAAGTGTACAAAGCAAGAATCATGATTTGCCTCAGAAAGAATAGACTATGACATGACATACTCTATTGACCAGTATATATCAAGCATAGAATCACCTATACATAATGGAAGAAGGAAGATAATACTCCACTTCAGGGGGAGTGACTACAGAAGATATCTGAGTTCGACACGGTATGACATGATGGATAGGTTCCTGATAAATCGAGACTTTACCAAGAGTAAAGTGGGTTCCAACCTTCAAAGTTGAATGCAGAAGACTAGGATATGCTGATGATATGCCAAGATGAACTCAAGGAAGATGTTATGATGATGTTTGGGATATATTACTCAAACCAGAAAGCAAGCATGTGGTATCTTACAAATGGATTTGCAAGATAAAATATGTCACTGATAGAAGTAAGGAAAGACTTGTGGCTAGAGGTTTCTATAAGAAAGAGGGAATTAATTTTGAAGAGACACTTACTCCAGGAAGCAAGGTACACTTCCTTCAGAACTATGATGGTAGTTGCTTCCATGATGAAGTAAAGACATTCCTTCCTTAATGGTATGATTGGGGAAGAGTTTTACATCGAAAGGATTTGAAGTTGAAGACAGATGGACTCATATATGTAAGTTGAAGAAGGGCCTCTATGGCATGAAGCAAGCTCCCAGAGCTTGGTATGGCAGTTTCCTATCAATTATGGGTTTTACCAAGAGTAAAGCTGATTCTAACCTTTATCTCAAGGTTGTAGAAGATGAACCTATCATCCTGTTATTGTATGTGGATGACTTATTCTTGACAGGGAAGGAGAAACAGATCATGGAAAGCAAGAAGAAAATAGCAGAAGAATTTGAGATGAAAGACCTTGGGTTAATGCACTATTTCCTAGGTCTGGAAATATGACAAAGTTCAGAAGAAATATTTCTCAACTAGGGAAAGTATGCGGTAGAGATATTGAAGAGATTAAATATGTTGGAATGCAAAGCCATGGCCACACCCATGTGCTCCAGCCTGAAGCTGTTAGATGATGAATCATCAGAGTTAGTAGATGTGACTCATTATAGATAGATCATTGGGTCATTGATGTACTTAACAAATACCAGACCAGACATTTGTTTTGTTGTTAACACCTTAAGTCAATATCTTGTTCAACCAAGATGGGTTCACCTAGTAGCTGCAAAACATGTGATGAGATATCTGAAAGGGACTATAGACCTTGGTCTATACTATGATGTTAGCCATGACTGCAGATTGTATGGCTATACAGATGCAGATTGGGTTGGAAGTATCTCAGACAGGAAAAGCACATCAGGTAGATTCTTTTGTTTGGGGTCTGCTATTAGTTCATGCTTTAGCAGGAAACAGTCCAGTGTTTCTCTTAGAACAACAAAATCAAAATACATAGCAGATTGCTCTGCTAAGTTGTGAAGCCATATGGCTTTGGAAGCTGATATCAGGTCTCCTTGACCTGAAGATGGATACTACATTGATTCTATGTGATAACGAGAGTTGTGATAATAGAGAACCCTGTGTTCCATCGTAACACATAGAAATCTGATATTTCTACATACAAGATAAATATGCAGATGATGATGTTTCAGTATTCCCATAATGAAGATGTAGATGATGATGGTTTAGATGGTGATGTGCTGACGAAGCCTCTATCCCGAGTAAAGTTTGAACACTTTCGAGACAAGCTTGGTGTGGTTTGGAAAGACCTTCCTTGAAAGGGGGAGTAGGGATGTTGCAATGGGATTGTATCATCCTGGGACATATTTCCAGAAATGATCCAGAGACCTCGGTCTTTGAGAATGAAGAGGGATTGTATCATTCTGGGACATATGTCCAGAAGTGATCCGGTGACCTCAGTCATCGAGAATGTAGCAGGATTGTATCATCCTTGAACTTCGATTCAGAATGGATCTGGTGAACTTCGGTCATCGAGAAGGTGGCAGGATTGTATCATCCTCGGAATTCAGTTCAGAATGGATTCGGTGAACTTTGGTCATCGAGAAGGTGGAAGGATTGTATCATCCTTGGACTTCAATTCATAACAGATCCAGTGAACTTCAGTCATCGAGAAGGTGGTAGGATTGTATCATCCTTGGACTTCGGTTCAGAACGGATCTGGTGAAATTCGATCATCGAGAAGGTGGCAGGATTGTATCATCCTTGAACTTTGGTTCAGAACGGATCCAGTGAACTTTGGTCATCCAGAAGGTAGTAGGATTGTATCATCCTTGAACCTCGGTTCAGAATAGATCCGATGAACTTCAGTCATCGAGAAGGTAGTAGGATTGTATCATCCTTGAACCTCAGTTCAAAATAGATACGGTGACTTCAATACTCGAGAACGTGTGTTGATCCTGTAATTCCAATAGGAAGGATTGTCTGAGTTCCACAACTATGTTGATCCCGTAATTCTGAAAGGAAGGATCATTAGTAACTCCGTAAAGACCTAAATCCTGTAATTCCGAAAGGTAGGATCATTGAATTGATCCCGTAATTCCAATAGGAAGGATTGTCTGAGTTGTACAGATGTGTTGATCCCGTAATTCCAATAGGAAGGATTGTCTGAGTTCCACATCTATGTTGATCCCGTAATTCCGAAAGGAAGGATCGTTAGTAACTCCGTAAAGACCTAAATCCCATAATTCCGAAAGGAAGGATCATTGAATTTATCCCGTAATTCCAATAGGAAGGATTGTATGAGTTCCACAGATGTGTTGATCCCGTAATTCCAATAGGAAGTATTGTCTGATTTCCACAACTGTGTTGATCCCGTAATTCCGAAAGGAAGGATCGTTAGTAACTCCGTAAAGACCTAAATTCCGCAATTCTGAAAGGAAGGATCATTAGTAACTTCGTAAAGACCTAAATCCCATAATTCTGAAAGGAAGGATCATTGGTAACTCTGTAAAGACCTAAATACCGTAATTCCGAAAGGAAGGATCATGTTGATGTTCTGATGATGTTGATGTTTGTATGATGATGATGATGTACTGATCGAAAGATCAGAGTATGATGATCATTACGATGTACTGATTGAAAGATTAGAGCATGATGATGATGATGTACTGATCAAAAGATCAGAGCATGATGATGATGTACTGATCGAAAGATCAAAGTATGATGATGATGATGCACTGATCAAAAGATCAGAGTATGATGATGATGATGTACTGATCAGTATGTGATGATGACGACGTACTAATCAAAAGATCAGAATATGATGATGATGATGATGTTCGAGAATTGAAGTATGATGATGGTGCTGATCACGATGTTATTGATCAGGATATGATGATGTTGCTGATTGAAATAACAAAATGCTGAAGAAATTGTTGCTGATCGAAAGATCAAAGTACTGAAGATGTTGCTGATCGAAATGTTGAAGATGTTGTTGCTGATCGAAAGATCAAAGTGCTAAAGATGTTGCTAATCAAAATGTTGAAGATGTTGTTGCTGATCGAAATATCAAAGTGCTGAAGATATTGTTGTTGATCGAAAGGTCAAAACGTTGAAGATATTGTTGATCGAAAGGTCAAAGTGTTGAAGATGTTACTACTGATTGAAAGGTCTAAGTGCTGAAGATGTTGCTGATCGAAAGGTCAAAGTGCTAAAGATGTTGCTGAAGGTGTTGCTGATCGAAAGGTCAAAGTGTTGAAGATGTTGCTGATCAAAAGGTCAAAAGATGTTGATGCTGATCAAAGATTTGCTGTCGTTGAATATTGAAGACGAAGACTATATGATGTTGGAAAGCTTCCAATGATTTATAGATGTGTTACCCTGATGATGTTGATGATGTACTCTCCTACTATTGTTGTTGTTGATGTTGTTGTAGAATACCCTTCTCATTAAGGGGGAGTGTTGAAATATTGTAACTTCAAATAATATTCTATATGTATCTTTTGTGGTCCCTGATGGTCCTACCGGGAGAACCACTTGTATTATCTTGTACCCTAATGCTGCTAATCGGAAGAACTAATAAGAGTCATGAGGTTGTCCCCTCTATTTGTAAAGGTGGTTCATTATCACCCCAGTGTGGTTACTTGAGCCTACATGTGTAACTCAAGCCTACATGATTAACTCAAGCCTACATGTCGGATGAGTTAATTCAAGTGAACGGATGAATATAAATAGAGGTGTGGTGCTCCTCATTTGAGACACACACTCTCACTTGTGTAGCGCATTAGTGGAGAAGAGAAGTAGCTGGAGAAGGAGGAGGATCAGGATTTGATCTCCTTGTTGGTTTTATCTTTTATCTTTTGGGGCATCTATATTTAGGAAGCTTTTGCTGGGTTTTTCTATTTAGGGTTTTCCCAAGAAAAATCTTTGTGTTCTTCTTTTGTATGGTTGTTCTTGTCTATATTTCAGTGATCCTATTTATATGTTTTTGTTATTAAATTGAAATGAAATACTAACGATCTAGCTTAGCATTTGAAAATTTAACAAACCTTTCTTCACCTTTCCGCTCAAAAGGAGGCTTGCGGGGTAAGTATTAAAGTTACTTTGAAACCAATAGAAATGGAATATGGAATTGATTTTAAATCAAAGTATACTACCATACATAATAATACTACACTATATTGAAAAAATATGAACGAAAAGAAAAAAATGACATGGACGCAAATCCCCCCAGGGGGGATGGGGAATGGGCTCGAAAGAGCCTATTCAAAATTATTTTTATTACCAGTGGTTACAATATCATAAAAATGATATGATGCCTCTTGATTCTTATATATAATGAAACCAAGAGATTACAAAGTGCAAAAATTAAAGATTTCAATAAAAAAGGGAGACCCCTAGGGGGATTCAGAAGGCCCAAAAGTCACTTTCAAGCAGCAGCTCCTCCTATTTTCTATTATACCTGATAAAAAAATCAATCTTATTAGACTGAAATATGCCCAAAAATCACTCTGAAAGTACCTTTGGTTCAGCTTACTTTTAACCAAAAAAAGAGCTAAGTAAAAACTAGTTAAAAAAGGTAAAAAGGGAACCAAGGAAAGCAAGCTTTCCTTGGGATCTTGGCTTGCCTTTTAGGCAACCAATATGATGCACACTGATTGCTATATTTATCTTTTATAATAGAAAATATAAATCTAATGCATGCAAGCTACAAATTCTCTTTAAAATTCCATGCAAAAAGGACGAATTCCCTAAATCTAGATCTAGAATACTTATTAAACCTTTTAAGAACAAGATCTAGATTATGGGCTTTGAGAAGATAGATCTATGTTAAATTTACTTTAATATGATAGATCTAAACAATATCAAAGTTGTGAACAAAGTAATTGCGTAAAAGAATTGATTTTGAAGGAGGAAGAGGAGGAGAGAAATGTTGGTAGCCTTGAAGATCCACCATGGAGCTTTCAGGTGGAATTTCGAGGGACTATGCCTTTGGAAGGTTTTGGAGAGAGTGAAGAAGCAAACTAGATCAGCATCCTCTCCAATCTAGGAACTTGAAGCTCCTCTGAAATAAAAGAACTTGTCGAAATACTTGTGAGATCCGATTAGTACATACACGAAGATTCAAAATAACATGCATATAAGCTTATAGAACATGCTGAATCTAGATCTCTAAACATGCATCAAAGGAAAGAGATGGCCAATAAACTTATTGAAAATCACCTTTCCTATAAATATTATAATAAGCTTATTATCAATCTTAGCAATGAATCCACAAGCAATCAGCAAATTATGAACACAGATACAGGTTACCTCAGTAAAAAATGGCAATGATCATCCACACATACAATGGAACAACACCGTCTTGCCTACAAAGCTTCTCTTTATTTCAAATGAACAATAAAAATAGTACAATAGTAGCAGCACCTCAATCCTAGTTCTAACTAGCTTGGAAGAGGTTGCTTGTGCTTGATTTATACAAAAACCAGGAGATCCAGCCTAGGGGGGGCGCAAATCCCAAGGAGACAGATCAAATCAGCTAATGGAGAGTCAATCAATGTAGATCTGAAGCTCAACTAAGCCTGCTTTTCAACTGAGGGATTGATTGAGCTGACACATCAACCCATAAACCGACACATCAGTCCATAGAGCATCTAGGAGAGTCCCCATAAAGACTGTTGAAGATCAACTCTGGATCTGATTTGATCACCTCCTTCAATCAAGGATTTTTCAGATCCAGTCAATCTAGTTCAGATCTAACTGATTTCAATCAAATTGATAGATAATCCACTGATCTATGATTTTGGATTTGCTCCATTATTCATCAATTTATTAATTAAAATAATCAATAAATGATTTTTTGGGGCTTTCTGACCTGAGTGATGGAAAATCACTCAAAACTAGGAAATAGTGGGTCCATGGGTTTACATGGTGCTCTTAGCTTGAAAATGAGCACCTAAATGACTGAAACTGATTATTTGGCCCACTTTTATTACAAAATCAATTTTTCCAATTAAACTATTAAAAAATAGCCTAAGTTTTGGAAAAATTAAATTTTAATAAAAAAACACTAAAAAAACTAAAAAATTGAAAACTTGAAAAAACCTAGGGGGACTTAGACATGTTCATATGACTCGACCATGATGTATAGCATGTTTATACATTGACACATAGACACTAATAACCTCAATAGGCCTAAATTCCAAGTCGACCACCCCAACTTTGGAGGTGTGGAGTGAAAAACTCAGAAATTATCAGTTGTTTATTCAACAACCAATAATAACCAAGGGAAAAAACACCCTGGGCTGATCGGATTGACAAATAAATTCTAAGAGACCAATTATTTTACAGACACTATAATGCTAGAACATTTATTACAATTCCCCCATGGGGTATGAACATGTTATATAGTACAACAAGCACTTCCCAGAAGTACTTCCAAAGGTCTTCTGAAGTCCAAACAAGTTATCCTTGTCCGGTTCACTAGGATCACTTGATAAAAACCACTAAGTACAACTTAGGTGGTAACATTCTAGCTCCATCTAGGGACACATTCTTTGACAGATCTTCTGTTCAAAGGAGAGAATGTGAGAACTCTGGAATCTCTGGGTTGTGCATAGCAATTAGAGTTTTTCAGTAACATGGATATATAAGAAAAAATTAACTATAAAAATCAAACTAATGTACATAATTAGTCTATGATGTGCAAAAAGGAATATTTTACAAAAACTAATATACAAAGGAAAATTTTCAACATGGTACAAAATAACTATAATACAACAATATCTATGATACAACAACATGATATATAAAATTTAGAAATACATGCAGGGCAAGGTTTAGACATTAGCCCTGAAACCACCGATGCCAATAAAGGCATCAAACTGTCTCGGCGAAAAACAACTTGAGGAGGAAACCATTCATTGTTAGGCTCAACCTTTATCCTTCTAGGTCATTTAGATAGAAGAAGTTCATTCCTGCTATTTCATTGATGTTGTACAGTCCAAACCATAAGTTGTCTAGCTTTCCATGTTTCCCAGGTTTCTCCCGTTGTTTTTCCCAATGCAAAACTATGTCACCTACTTGGAAGGATCCTGGCCAGGTAGACTTATCAAAGGTTCTCTTGACCTTGTTTGAATTTATGATACTCTGGTCAAGGGAATTTGATTCTACTCTCATCTAGCTCGATCAACTGGTTTATTCTACTCTGAATGGCCTCTTGATCTCAGCTGAAGGTCTTGAGAAACTGATAAACTGGAAGCTTTAGATGGACTGGTAAGGTGACATCAAGTCCATAGACTAGTTCGAAAGGGCTCCTCCTGGTTGAACTTTTCTTCTTGATTCTGTCGGCCCATAACGCTAATTTGATCTTGCTATCCCAAGCCTTCTTATTGTCACCCACAATTTTTTTGATTATGGTCATTAAGTTCTTGTTACTTGATTCCGCTAGACCATTTCCTTTGGGATAGTAATTGGATGTGTTGGATAGGATAATGCTGTACTTGAAATAGAAATATGACATCTCGAAGGAAACAAAGCACGGGCCATTATCCATGATGATTCTAGCTGGCACACCGAATCTTGTGATAATTTTATCTTCTAAGAAATCCATGACTATAGCATCGGTTTCCTTCTTGGTGGGTATCGCGTCTACCCACTTGGTAAAATAATCAGTGGTGGTAAGAAACCAATAATAACCATTGCTCGAGTTATATTTGAACTTATCGATGAAATCAAGCCCCCACTACTAGCCTAGGGGCTTGGACTACTATTGGATTTAAAGGCAAGGCTTTCATTTGTTGCTTTCCGGTGAATAACTGACACTGGGGGCAAACTCTGATAGCCTTGTCCACATCTGAAAATAGGTTCATCCAATAGTAGCCTGCTCTAAGGATTTTGTGGGTGGTTGTTTTTGTTGCAAAATGTCCACCGCAAAATCTTGAATGGAACTCAACCATGAGTTTCTTGGACTCAGGTTCATCGACACATCTAAGTATTAAACCATCGGGGTTTCTCCAACCCAAACCATCTTTTGTCAAACAATACTTAGTTGCTTTTAACCTTAATGCTCTTCTTTTATGGCCAAGTAAGTGATCATGGCATGTAAGGTTGCGGAGGAAAAATATGATGTCGGTGTACCAAGGGTGCTGCTCTAATCTCTAAAGCTCGCCTGATACACTTTGTTTTGAATCACTGTTCTGGCAGATTATTCCTAAGGCCTTTTCATTTCCTTGGGTCAACATCTTTGCAAGACCTTGTCCCTTAATTAACTTAGTAGCTTTTATCTCCAAGTCATATTCTTGAATCTTTGAAACCCACTTACCCCTGATTCCTAGACAATCCTGTTGAGACATGATATCCTTGACAACTGCATGGGGTACATATCCAATGATTTTGGAGTAACCTATATAAGTTCTGAAATGTTTAAGGGACTTGACAAGAGCATAGGCCTATTTCTCCATCATGGTATACTTCAACTCTGAATTTTGCAAGTCTCTACTCATAAAGGCTATAGGTTGCTCTTGTCCCTCCTTATTCTTTTGAAGCAAAACACCGACAATGGTGTCTTTTGAGGCAATGGAAAAAATATGGAATTCTTTGGAATAATCTGGACTAATCAAAACCGGGGACATGGATATGGCATCTTTGATAGAATTGAATGCAATTTTTCCTTCATCCGTCCACTCAAACTTAGCATATTTCTTTAATAACTTTTGTAGAGGTTTCATTAATTCTGCTAAATTTGGGATGAATCTTATGAAATTGATCTGACCATTAAAAGACTAGAGAGCTTTTAGATTCTGGGGCAAGGGGACTTTCTTAATGGCTTCAACTCTCTCAAGATCAACCTTGACAACATCTTTAGAAATGATTTTCCCCAACAACTTGCCTTCATCAACTCCAAAGATTGACTTGGAGGGGTTCAAGGAAATACCATATTTCTGACATCTTATAAAAACCTGCCTAAGATGACTTATGTGGTCAGATCTTTCCTTTGAAAAAACAGTTAAGTCATCTTGATATATTTTGATTATTTTTCCTATGAGTTCTTTGAAGGCAAAATCCATCACTCTTTGGAAGGTGGCACCAACATTCAATAAGCCAAAAGGCATTATTAGAAATTTATAGGTACCCCAAGGTGTGGTGAATGTACTCTTATGTTGATCCTCCTTATTTACCAACACCTGGTTATAACTGGAAAATCCATCCAACATGGACATCATTCCTGATCCTGTTACTCTTTGAAGCAATGTTTCCATGTCGGGTAATGGGTAATTATCTTTGAGGCATGATGTATTTAGATTTCTAAAATATATACATATTCTAATTGACCCATTCTTCTTTCTGACCACAACTAAGTTGGAGAACCAAGATGAATGTCTTGTAGGTGCTATGATCCCTGTTTCTAACATATTCTGAAGTTCCTTCTATACAATGGGGGCCAACTTAGGATTTATTCGCCTAAGTTTTTGTCGAAAAGGTTTGACCTCCTTAGCTTATTCTGTGAGGGGAATGGTGTGTTGAAACACATCCTCCTGAGAGGATTTAAGCTCATCATAACTAAAGGCCAACACATCTCTATAATCTTTGATTAAGTTGATCAAATTGTTCCTTTCCTTTTCCAAAGTACCTTTTCTGATTTTTATTAACTTGGGGTCCTTGTCAGTTCCTATGTTTATTTCCATATAATTCCCAATTTTTATTTCTTCTTTTTGTTTTTTATGATGATCATGTCGATCAAAAAGATTCTAGAAAGCTATAAGGCTACTCGGGATGTGATTCATTTCATTATCCTCGCACTCCTGATACTCTTTACCCTCCTGCTGATAACTAATCTTGCAACCTTCAAACTCTTGTAGGTTGTGGATGAATCTCAAGAGTTGATCATCATCTTTGAACACCTGCCAGTGATCTATATTATCTAGAATTGAAGGTCTGAAATTAATTTCCATCTTTCCATTCCCATTAATCATTTCATCCGATGGCTGGAGGGTGGATGCTGTAACTGCCAATTTATCTGCTAACCCATTCATTTTCCTATGGACCTTTTGAATGTTAAGTGCATCAAACCATTCCATAGTGTCCCATGTGGCATTTCTATACTTTCTTAGTCTGTAATTTTTGCATTGATACTGATTCTTAATCTGGAGGACAACTAAATCTGAATCACCCTTTATGTTCAACATCTTTATCCCCATATCTTTAGCAGTTTCTAACACTAGGAGCAATGCCTCATACTCGGCTACATTGTTTGATGCTTCAAACTCTAACCTAAACACAAAGTTGTAGATTTTATCTGAAGGAGAGATGATCACGATGCCTGCACCTTTTCTGGTTTTGGAATAAGCCCCGTCAAAGTACATTTGCCAAACTTCATCGATATTTTCATTTTTAATGTTTTCCTTAATAGTGGCCATGAAATTTGACAAAATGGCATAGTTTCCAAAGTTATCAGTGAAATGAACAAATTCATTTCTGGGCTTCTTAGGGTTTTCTACATGTCGTTTCCTTAGCTTCTCTCCATGGAGAATCACCCTAGTGTTCTCTGATGTAGGTATAGTAGCATATGTCCAATTCATTTGAATGTTCCCACCAAGAGTTGCGGCCCATTTTCTGGATAGCAACATCCCCCAATTATCTGGAACATCTATCACCACCACATCCATCGACATGTTGATATCAGGATATTTGGCCAACTTAACCTATAAATTTAAGATTATCCCTACCACTTCAACTTCTCTTGCATCCATGGCACAAACATTGTGGTAGGGTCGAGTGACCCTTAGATTTAGTTGTTCCATAACTTTTCTTGTCATGACATTTGATGAAGCACCTGAATCTAACATGCAGTTATGAAGGAGCAAGTTATCAACTAAAAGGGAGACATAAAAAGGTGGGTGGTCCTCTCTTCTTGGATCAACACTGTTGAGGACTATAGGCATATCTATAGGTTCAATATGTTCAGCTTCAAATATAGCATTGTTATTAGGAAGAGGATCCTCTTTGACAATATTATGAGCTTTACTTTGTCTATCCTCTAAGGCTTTCAACAACTTTTCTTTTTGAACAGGAATTTTAAGGACATCAGTTGCATAAACATGAATCTTAGCACTACTTATCCATTCTCCCATATCAATATTTGATTCAGGGACAATAGGAGGATATGGGAGGGGAGGAGAGGTTACCTTTGTCTTGTGTTGTTTAGATGATGATGGCTTCTCTCTTCTTTGATACACTGCTCCCTTGAATCTAGCCTCCTTCATTTCCTTAATTGCTTCTGGAGAAGGCATTACACCATAAACGTTGGAAAGGAGATCCTTCTTGTAATCGTAATCCATGGCTTGCTACCAATGCTAGTTTGATAAAGGATAGGTTTGGCCTACCGTGTACACATGATCAAACTCACTTGATGTTGTTTCCTGATTACTGAACTCAGCCATTCCATGTTCTATAACTTGGTTTTCTATATAGCAAGTGCTTTCTTGGTGGAATTGATCACAAGGTCTACACCATGGAATGACTTCTTCTACCAGGTTAGTTGAGTCTAACTGGTTTGGAATCCTAGGTTCTTGTAAAGGAGCTTTCTTCTGATACACTTGATTCTGTTTCGGCTTAAATTTCCTAGGTCCATTATTTCTTTCCATTGTGATTATTTTGTTATGAATATTATTAAATTGTATAGATTGATTTGCCATGATTTGGTTTTGACTAGTAAGCAATTTTTCTATCATGTTAGTTACCTTTTCCATGGGGTCTTTAGAGGTTGCCTTTTCCTCTAATTCAACATCTTTTCCCTTCTCTTTGTTGTATGAAGTGTTTCCCCTAGTGTAACCTGGAATGTTGGATTTGCCTGAAGATTGCATATTCTTTTCTATTTTCTCAGCCAATTCCTGAGTATTTTTTAGATCGGCCGACTCTTTCTCCCTTAATTGGTACCTCAAATCACCAGTGAAAGCTTCAATGTAAGATATGAGGATGGTGGCATCCCTTGGATTGATTTCTCTAGGGAGGTCCGTAACCACACGCCTGAACTTAGTATTAAATTCATCAATGGTTTCATTCTCCATCTTCTTTATGTTATGAAGGGCAGCAAGCAGATGTCTTGGCTCTTTCTTTTCCCCCCATTTCTTCTGAAAATCCTCTAGGAATTCATTAATAGTTTTATATGAATCATCACCAAGATCGGAGTACCATTTCGCAGCATCATCCTCTAAGGATAAAGCAAAGAGATTCATTTTGACATCTTCATGGTTATGGGTAGCATCATTGTAGTAACTGACTAGGTGCTTATCAAACTTTCGGATGTGAGACTTGGCAGTGATGGCATTATTTCCCTTGAATATGGGGAGCTTCTTGATAGCATCATTTGGAATGTCATGAGGACTACCTGCTATATGAGAAAAGTCAAGGGGTTTGAAAAATTCCATCATTTCTTGAGATTAGAAGGTATGACTCTTTACAAATATGTGGTGGATATCTGAGAGGGATTGGTATCCTAAATTTTCAAGGTTTCTACGAGAAGTCTGCCTATTCAATCTTTCCCTAATAAACCTTTGGGATCAGAGAGAGGATTGAATAATTGTCAGTGGTTTCTTCAGGTAGAAATTATTGAAGGAATGTTAGACAGTGGAGTCGCCAGATCGATCGAGTTTTAATTTTTATGTTTTTTAAAGACTAGATCAATCAAAAGTATTTATCTTTTTAGTTGTTTAGAAAAAAATTAAGCTAATTCGTACTCGGGAATACAAATATTTATCCCTAGCAACGGCGCCAAAAAGTGTTGCCACCTTTCACACACCTGGTTCACGTGGCAGAAATATTCAAGCCACTCGATGTGTCCTTGGGGGCAAGTCTCAAGTTAAGGTTGTCACCTTGTTCTTGACTCCTCCGTTTAGGTTCAACTCCTAACAAAGCCAACGGGGGTAGACCCTATTAAGTTACTAAGGATAATTACTTAGTATGGTGATGTTAAACTGAATGAATTACTTAGGAGTTTGAAAATTAACCAAAAACAACCATAGATGACAAGATACAAAATGAGTGCACGAAAGC
>LPNX010171124.1:0-67281 GCA_001517045.1 Pseudotsuga menziesii
ATATATATATATATATAATTGTTGTAAATGAAAACATTTTATAATACAATATTTAATTTCAAATAATTTTTCTATAATATTATTATTATGCTTATGCTTTTTTTTTGTTAAATAGTTTTTAAATGAAATATTGATACCATTATGTTAATCATATTATAATATTATTGATTAAAATATTAATTCCAATTGAAATTTAACTTCATAAATACATCTTAAAAAATACCAAAGAATTTTATTATGTCATTGGATCATATACATAAAAAAAAAAATGAGGATTTTTGTCTTGGTTTCATAGAGAAACCTCTTACCAATTAAATAAAATTATAAATATTCCAAAATAGAATACTTCTAGATCCAAGAAAAATTAATAACATCTTGGATAACCATTGTTAAATTTATATGGGAGTGTCATTTAATTTATTTTAGGAATTTTAATAGGAAATGAAGAGAATATGCTCTAATTTTGATCTTGTATGTATATAGAAATGAGATTCATTTGTTGTGGAAGAATTTGTGTTCACTAAACTTGGAATACTTTAAGGATAAGAAGATATATGCACATAATTTATCCAAACACTAAAAATGTTTTACCATATTTTACTATGCATGTATTAAAAAGCCCATACAAATAGCTTTAAAAAAAAGGAATACAAAACATTTATTAAGATTATTAAAAATATTTTATGGATTTTAATTTATTAAGATTATAGAAAACATGAGCTCTTTATGGCTATAATTGTAGTTATATGATAAAAATTTGTAGATTAGTATGTTTTTGTGTGAAACATGTGCAATTCTCATATCTAAGCATTGCACTCACTATTGGACAATCAGTACTTTACATTATTTGTTACATTGATCTCTTCAGTGGGTTTCCTTTTACGTGTTTTCCGTCCCCATTACGATTTCTTTGGGTCTTCCACTATCCAACACTACAAATGAATCACTTGCCCTTGCAATCCTGTTGGGATCATTACTAGCTATATACTATATTTTATTTATCATATTGTTTACTTATACTAAGATGCGTTAGGGCTCTTGTTGTTACAACCGTTACAATATGATATAAAGGGGGTGTTAAAAATGGGTTGATAAAATGGATACCTACAATATCTCGTGAAACTAGGGGTTTTCTTAATTGGAAAGGCATATTGTAGGGGGGGTCAACAATACAATTTTAGTAAGTATTTTTCAATATTTAGTGAAATTAGGGATATTCTTTAATATCCTATGAACAAACGTGCTATGTAACAAGTTCACTTAGCGAACCCGCCATTCTTATCGATTGAAGACTTACAATTATTTCGTTCCATTTCCACCTGTCAAAATCCTTGATCTGCATCACATTTCATTCAGCTTTTGTACCGCAACCCACCATTATTTCCTTATGGTTGAGTGAGCTATAAGGATGAATGCAAAAGTGTTATCAATTTTATTAAAATTGAGCTCACAAGAATCTATGAACCAAGACAAATCTCACAAATAGATCTCACACAAGTAATTTTACTCAAAATACGATATGAAACAGTGCAATAATGATTTGCAACTGTATAAGCTTTCATTAATCAAAAGTAAAAAATATATAATTAATCCAATGTAATACACTCATATTAATAACCAGTCAATTCGAAAGCATGTGAGAGGAATTCGAATTGATTGACTCAACCTAACTGAATGGATAACTAGACATGTCTAAATCATTATCGGAGCCTAACTAGTTAGCTCTAGTTCTCTAAATCAGTGCCTCAGTCAGTTAGAATCAATTAACTAGTCTAACTCAATGTGGTAGGCAAGGAAAGGTGCCTTCCAACATGCATATAACTCACGGGGGCTTCACTTGTTGACCAATATCCTATCACGTTAGTTCATATTGTGGGTTTTAAAATTATAAAAAATCGAACCAATATATTGCAAGTATTGGGGGGATGAGGGGTTTAAGGTGGGGGAGGGTAGGGTGGTTTATAAGGATTGAGGTATAAAAAGGGGTGGGGAGGAGGTTTTAAGTATTGGGAGGGGGTTTAAAAAAAAGAGTTTGGGTCAATATCTCTCGAAATTAAGGGTATTCTTTAATATCCTACGATCACACGTGCTATGTGAGAGGTTCACTAAGTAAAGTTCCCATGATATAACTGGATGTAACTGACTCCTAACTAGGATTAACTAGTCACCAACTGAACTCAACTGAAGGAGGTTGGTTCCAGCACTCTCAGTAGCTCCTAAATTGTAGGGATTGGTCTAGGAGGCGCCTAAACTGATGCATGCAAGTGCAGTCACTCATAGTTAGCCTCAACTATTGTTCCCTGCGCTCTAGTAACTAGTACATGTGGCCCAATTAGGATATGCTAGCCCAATGGTGCTAGTGACTAAATAAAGACTGAAACGACTCCTAATTTAGACATAATTGACCAAATTGGACAAGGGAGGATTATAATCCTATCACCCCCCCCTGAATTCTAACTTGGATAGTTTGTGGGCCCTCGTAAATAATACCATCTAGGTCACCCATTACAGCTAAAGAAAAAAGTAACTGCTTAATACAAACAAGGAAACGGGGAAAAAACCACATGAGAAAAAAGCCCCCCCTCAAACTAAGGAGGTAGAATCAGGATTCAAGTTAAAAAAACTTGAGAAAATGTTGCTGCAACCTTTATCTCTATGGTGTAGCAAAGAAACATGCATGATGTTCTATGCATAGTTATTTTGGGGCATGACATGTAGACTTCTTCATCTTCTGCCAAAATAATGATGGAAGGAAGGAGGAATGTAACCTTTGCCTCTTTTTTGATGAAGAGGTGTAATGATCCACTCTATTCCTCCGAGAGTAGTGTAGCTGATCAGGCCTTTCCATGTAGCATCTCACAGGGAGTTTGTTGCATCTCTCTAAAGGAGGTGAGCTTCCATGACATAGTGCAAGGTTCTCTTTCTGAAACTGATATTTTGTCCTCTATGTGTCATATGGATTTCTAGTCATCTTCCCGGCTTCCCCAATAGATTTTTATGCCCATTTGGACTTAGGATTGGGAGTAGGGACTGGATTTGGATATGAATCACCCTGACTTTCAATCTCATAAACTGATACAACTAATTCTACTTCTGATTCAGAAATACTAGTGGAAACTGCAAAAGGAGTAGATAGAATGTTCTTACCACCCCTTTCAAGTGGCAACTGAGAGTGGGATGGATCTAAAAATGGCAGGAAGTGTGAGAATTCATATGCCTTGGAGGCATGATTTGCATCACCCTTCGCTATGATGTTCCCAACAAAGATATATGTGATCTCCACTGAGTCAGGACCAAATATCACTCACTTTGGAGGGCCAGTGTGAGTCATTTGGTATATAGATAATAGATTTGTAGCTAAGGAGGGAACATAAAGTACACCTTTGAACTTTCCATGTCCAAACTTGATGTAACCCTTCCATTTGGCTTGAATTTGACTATCATCACCCATGTGAATGGTAGGACCATCCGTAGACTATAAAGAAGAGAATGATTCTCTGGATTCTACCATATGATTGGAAGCTCCTGAATTAATGAGGAAGGCATGTGTTCTTGAGAAGGTAGCCTTCAGTGCATGGCATCTCTCATCATGTTCTTCAGTTTCTTCTCTATGGTCATCCCTCCTTGCGCCAGTAGGTACAGTGATATTGTTTCTCTCTAGAAGAAGAGTCATTTCATCAATTGGTCTTCTCATATAGGATCTTTCTGGATGAAAGCCCCTTCCACAGTAAGAACAAAGGATATTTCCTTTTCCATTCTTCTTTCTTCTCCTTGAACCTGAGGGAACATATGACTGCTCCTTCTCTATAGGAGGCTCATTATTTTGCTTCCCCTTACCATTCAAAACTTTGGGTCCTCCAGCAACCAATGCTTGATCTTTGGAAGATCTGATGATCCCCATTTGGACTATCTTTTCATGCTCATTGGTGAGAGAATCATTGAAGGAGTTAAGAGTTGGCATCTTCCAATTCAGTGTTGTGAGCTTTCCAGTATGAAAGTTTGATACAAAGACTGAGTAATCTGCACCAAGTTTTGAGAGGATGGAAAGGAGGAGTTGATCATTCTCCTTCTCAACTTTACACAGATTCAACTAGAGCACCAGGTGCTTAAATTTGGTGAAGAAATCATTCAAATTTTAGAAGTTGGATGGGTGAAGAGAAATCAACTCATTCTCTAGCTGATAAACCCTCATATCATATTTTTTATCAAACAGGGAAGCAAGTTGATCCCGAATTTCCTTAGGAGTCTTCAATGTTGTGATGTGGAAGAGAAGAGTCTTCAATGCTGTGATGTGGAAGAGAAGATCCTTAGAAATTGAAAGGCACAGAAATCCAAAAGCTTCATCAAGCTTATTCCAGTATTTTGCTTTCTCAACATAATGAATCGGCTCTACCTCCATCTCCATTTGACTCTGTAGAGTCCTTTGGAGTGAAGCTTAATCTCAATGTCCTCCTTCCACTTATGGTAGTTGAAAGGAGTGAGAGGGTCTATAGAAGGGGCCATTATGCTACTGTAGTGAATGTAGTGAAGGAGACTAAAAAACCTGTAAATCATAAAAACAACAAACAAAGTAAGGTTGGGGTGCATCCATGGAGTTGGGTTACACTTTTTGGCAAGGCGCTTTCGGAAAAAACACAAAAACATACCTCAATCGAGGGCTTAACAAAACCTCAATCTAGGTTTTAAGAATACCTCGATCTAGGTTTTAAAAAAACCTTGATCTAGGTTTAAAAAAAATCTCAATCTAGGTTATAAGACCTCGATCTAGGTTTTTAAAAACCTTGATCTAGGTTTTAAGACCCCAATATAGGTTTTAAGAAAACCTCGATCGAGGTTTTAAGGCCATGATCAAGATCCTTGTGCAAAAACATTTATAAAAAGAGGTTTAAACGGTAGCTCGATCGAGGGTTTAATAAAACCCCGATCGAGCTTATTTAGAAACATCGATCGAGCTTATTTAAAAACCTTGATCGAGGGATGTTAACACCTCGATCGAGGTCCTGAAAAATAGAGAATTAGCCCTCTTACAGGAAAATCAATGTTTCTCTGTGTCTTCTAGGGGTGTAAACCCTGCCATTCATGGCACACAACTGAGCGAAGTTCATACCGATAGATTTGTCACCGAATCCTCTATCCATTGAGATATCATGCATGCATTTTGGTATTCATATGGTTGTTTTTTAATTAGTTTTAAAACTTACACTTAGAAAACCAAACGACAACTTCGAAGCAACTAGGTAAAATATACACATCCAAAAATTTCTTAAAAATGGGTAGCCCACACATCGATGTGTCCTATTCAAAAGGGTATATTTGGTTTTTCAATTTTTTAAAACAGTGAAAAAAAAAGCTGGGATGGACACACATGTGTATAAAACTATGCTGAAATCAGATGTGGTCACTTTCGAAAAATTATAAATAATTGTATATTGTGAAATAAATTAACAAAAAAATATGCACACCACAGTACATTTTCTGTAGATCATGCTGATATATATATATATATATTAATTATTAATGTAAGATTGAATTATTGGGGATGGACACGAGCCACTAGTATTAACTTCTTCAAATTTTTAAGGTAACACAATTCATTGAATGAAAAATTTCACTCATTAAATGACATCACAATATTTTTTAAAAGGTATCATTGGGAAGCCAACATAATATTATACAATTTGTTTTCTTACTGCAAGTCTAAATTCACATGGCATATATGCGTTTCGAGGGCTTCTATCTAGCACATGAGTAAAAAATCAGGTTTTGATCGCAAAATTTGGCCAAAACGTGTTACCCACCTTCGTGGAATCACCCGTCGACATCCTACACTTTTGGAATTTTCTTCACACCCAACTTAGTCAATCAAACTATCTTGATCAACAATTCATTTGCTTAGGATTTATGCGGTAAATTATCCACTTCTGGTGCAGTGCTGGAGGGAGCAATTTGCTCAAAAATTTTGATCCAGTAGGAAATCTGGAGAAGGAGAAATGTCGTGTCCTTCCGAGGCTCTGATACCATATTAAAATTGAGCTCACGGGAATCTATGAACCAACACAAATCTTATAAATAGATCTCATATAAGCATTTACTCAAAATATGATATGAAACAGTGCAATAATGATTTGCAGCTGTATAAGCTTTCATTAATCAAAAGTAAAAAATGGATAATTAATCCAATGTAATATACTCGTGTTAATAACCAGTCAATTCGAATGCATGAGAGATAAATTCAAATTGGTTGACTGAACCTAACTGAATGGATAACTGGACATGTCTAAATCACTATCGGAGCCTAACTAGTTAGCTCTAATTGTTTAAATTAGTTCCCCAGTCAGTTAGAATCAGTTAAATAGTTTAACTGAATGTGGTAGGTGAAGAAAGGCGCCTTCCCACGTGAAGTTAATCAATGAATGGCGCTAACTAAATATAACTGAATGTAACTTAATCCTAAGTAGTATTAACTAGTCACCAACTGAACTCAACTGGAGGAGGTTGGTTTTGGCACTCCCAGTGGCTCCTAAATTGTAGGAATTGGTCTAGGAGGCGCCTAAATTGGTGCATGCAAGTGCACTCACTGGAAATTAGCCTCAACTAGTGTTCCCCACACTATACTAACTGGTATATGTGGCCCAATTAGGCCATGTGAACCCAATGGTTCTAGTGACTAAATAAATACTAAAAAGACTCCTAATGTAAACATAATTGACCAAATTGGACAAGGGAGGATTATAATCCTAACAAATTTGTCTACTAACTTCCTTTAAAAAGAATCCAAAGCTTAATTAGTATCTACATGGAAAACCTAAACATGTCATTCTAACTATATATTAGCTAGATGCCAAGTATGGAGGAGTTTATTAGGACTTCAAATGATTGCACATTAGCTAGAATCCTACATGGAAATGCAATCAAGTAAGCCTTAAGCTATTAGAGTTGAAGTTAAGTTAATAGTCATGGAATCATTGGAGTTAAGTTAATAGTTTTATGTGATAGTTAATCTAATAGTTATCCAATATAACAGTGATTGGAGTTGAAGTTAAGATAATAGTTGTAGAATCATTGGAGTTAAGCTAATGGTTAATTTAAAAGTTAATATATCAGCAAGTGCAATTCAACTAAAAGTCATGATTGGAGTTGAATTTAAGCTAATAGTTGTATCATCAATGGAGTAAGCGTGTCATAGTTGGAAAAATTAAACTTCAACTTCAACTACTCAATAATTAGAGTTGAAGTTAAGCTAATATTTGTACAATCATTGGAGTTAAACTAATAGTTGTATCTAATAATTATTCAATATAGTTGTGATTAGAGTTGAAGTTAAGCTAATAATTCTATAACGATTGGAATTAAGCTAATAGTTGTATTTAATAATCAATGGAGTTAAGCTCATAATTGTATCTAATAATCCAATAGTTGAAGATTAATTTTAATTTTTACAACTATCACTAACTATACTTATCACATGTTAATTGAGATATTTTTTATTTTTTTGAAATTATTAATTTTTTATAATTTATAAATTATTGTTACAATGATAATTGGTAATGACTTAACCCAATATATTTTTATATTATCATTATTAAAACTACATTTCTTTCTTAAAGTACATATATTTAAAGCACTAGAATTATTATAAAAACATTTTAATAATAAATATTATGAATTAAAGGTGATTGATAAATTGTTATGGATATTTTATTATAATATTATATTATCATTATTAAAATTACATTTCTTAAAATACATGTATTTAGAGTATACTACATTTATTAAAATACATAAATTAAAACTATTATATATCTTATTATAATTGCTTATTAAAATATATTGTATAAATTTATGAAAATTATTTAGTGTAATGTTATATTTAAGATTAAGGTTTAATATTATTATTACATTATTATTTATGGAATAAGCAAAAAAATGAAATAAGCTTTGATTGAAGGGAATTCAATATTGGAAAACTTGAGATGAAAAGGTGAGGAATGTGTATGCGTGTTTGTTTTTTTATGAAATGCAAATACAAGGAAATGTTAAAACACTTTGGAAGTTCTATTCAGGCTATTGATGGTGCTACAATGTTTTCTACTTTCTCTCATCTTCCCCAATATCTTCATTTTTTCCTAGATATCTTCTTTTCTTTCTAGAATTATCGAAGAATGAAATCCCTTCTTTTCCTAATAACCTTATTATGTATTTAACATCTTGTTGTGATAATCATCTAAAATTAAGATTAGGTTTTTCTCATGCCTTAATTCCCTTAATTCCATATTAGAGTTAGAGTTTTAGATACTTAATAAATCCTCATGCATGCCCCTAATTTCATATATTTTATATTTAAAACATACTATATAAACTTTAATGAAAAACTTTGGAATATCTAACCAATCATTTTATACAATATTTATAAATTATTAAAAATACAATAATTTAGATTGGACGTTACCCTCTAATTTGATTTTATTTATTTGTGATTCTTTCACGCAAGTTTCTTTTTCTAAACACAAATAGTTTATATTGAAACAAGATCTGACGGACTTCTTAAGATACAAAATACATAATATTTATTGTTTTATTGGATTATTTCCACCTCATAACAAATAATATAAATATATATTTAAAAAATAATTAATTATAATTAATAAAAATATGTTTTCCATAAAGGAATTTAAAAAATCTAAATATAATAATCTATTTTTAAGGTCACCACCAAGCGAGACACCAAATTGGTGTATGAGACCCCCTTCTGCGCATCAATTTAACTGCTAAAGTCTAGTTAGGTGTACATACACTACCCCTCTGGATTTGAACCCATGACCTCCTAAGAGGAAACACATGCTCTTAACCATTAGGCCCACTCAATAATGTGTTTAGTGAATTGACTCTTTCCATGTAATCATATGTACCCAATGTTATGGACTAAAAGTTTTTTTAGTTTTGATTTTAGTGATTTAGTAACTATGACTTATGTACCGAGTGTTATGGACTAAAAGTTTGTTTCCTTTTGATTTTAGTGAATTAGTAACTATGACTTATAATTTGTAAGTTAATACAAATTTTCTTTATCCAATTTTGGTTTATCAAATTGGAAAATATTCCGTATAGTCAAGTACAAAATATTTTCAAACGTATACCATCCATTAACCAACTACACAAATATTCTTCCACGAGTCTCCATTACTCGTAACGGCTTGTCATTCTATGTTTTTACAAGCACCCCCTTATGGGTTATATGAAATGTGTTTCCAGTAACAACTTGTAATTCTATGCTTTTTAAAAGTCATTTTTGGGCCATAGCAAAATTATTTCAACATATATATATATATATATATATCCATTATGATTACTATGATAAAACTTTATCAAATATTTTTTTTTCACCATAATTGATATATGTATTTTATAAAAAGGTTATGATAACTTTATTTAAAGATTAAGATTTAAAAAACATACTTTGTTGTACTTTATTATTGTAACACATCTCAAAATAGTAACTAAAAAAATTATATATGAAGAATTTACTGTAATTTATTGGCAGATTTCATATGTTTAACTTTTGCAAGTGATTACTATTTTATCTACATCTTATGTCCAGTTCAAAGGTGGAATCAATGACTATCTCCTTTCGAACATGCATCCATGGCCCTACGGGTGATGTTTACCAATCCTTTACTTTTATTACATTAATTTTACTAGGGTTTGTTAGCCCTAAGGTTATGGGAAGACTATCTTCTAGTCTTGTTTACCATACATTGCTATAAAAGGTTATGATGATAAAAATCCTACGCGTTTGAAGTGGACAAGCACAAGGACTTTGAGTCCTAAGCACAAAGGTGTAGGGGTCTTGGTTTTGAACCTAAGGCATATAGGTTAGAGGTCAAGGCCTTACCAAAGCCTACCCAGATTGTAGAAAAGATGTAAGGACTTAGTCCTAAGATATAAGGCTATGGTTGTAAGGTTTACCATATGAATAAAATAATTTATCTTAAATCTGTGGTTTGTAATGGTTACATGTTAGATGTGATGCAAGGTTTAAAAAGAATAACAATGAAGTTCTTGGCATAGTTTGATTTAGTGCACACACCCTTATTCGTGCCACAAGGTTTAACAGTGGAGTTTTTATTATAAGCTATGGTTATATATATATTTTTATTTATTTTAAAGTGGTTCACCATGGAAGCCCAATTTTACACCATGGCTACATCCACTTGGGAAAATATCTTATACTCGCTAGGTAAGTATACATGAACATGGGCATCATTAATCACGATAAACGACTTAGCAGCCTAATATCTCATTACATACAAGGGCTCCTAACACTAGTAGAAAATGAGAAATTAATGACTAAAAAAATGACTAAAATCAGGCTATAAACGACTATTTTTGAGTCGGTGACTAATAGTAGCAAATTTCCACTATCTTATAGCTAGTCGTATTTGACTAGTCATTAATAGCTTGACTTAGTAGTCATTGATTTAGTCATTGATAGTCAATGATTTAGTCATTGATTTAGTCATTGATAGTCAATGATTTAGTCATTGATTTAGTCATTGATAGTTAATGATTTAGTCATTGATTTAGTCACGGATTTAGTCATTGATTTAGTCATTGATAGTCAATGATTTAGTCATTGATTTAGTCATTGATAGTTAATGATTTAGTCATTGATTTAGTCACGGATTTAGTCATTGATTTAGTCACTGATTTAGTCGCTGATTTATTCACTAATTGCAACCATTAATGACCAAATATATGACTAAATAAACTACTAGATGTTAACATATTAATGACTAAGCTAAATACGACTAAGATACAAAAAATTAGCTACTAATAGTCGTATATATGTGAATTTAGTCGTTTTTGTAGTCACAAATTTATGATAGCGCACGGAGAAATCGAATCACCAACCTCTTGCCTATAATTAGGCAGGCGCTCTACCATTGAGCTAGCACCCTTTAAGAAGTTGTTATTACTTGAAAATGATGATATTCAAACAAAATTATGATAGATATCAATCTACAAACTACATAATTATTACTATTACAACTTACTAGTAACTAGTATTTATGATAAACTAATTCCCGAGAGCTATGTACAATTTTCCCTGTAAGTAAATCTAATAAAAATACTACAAATACTCTTACCAAAGAGATTTATTGATGAGTACCTCTTCCCATTCTTCATCACTATCATTCTCATAGTCCAAAGAAGAATCCTTCCTGAAAGGATTTCAAAGCCCAATGCCATCACTGCATCAAAAACAAAGAGTCAAAAACAAAACTTTCCCTCTTGCCTACTGCAATATTAAGAATCCATGAGCTTCAAGGTGTTTCAAATGTTCCTCATCATGGGCTATCGAAATTAAAACACAACTTGTTGCTTTGATAATTAATAAACTTAAAATTATGCAAAGTATATTCACCTTTTCTTTGAGAAGGTTCCATAATAAGCAGGTCTATGGTTGTGATCAAATTGCAAAAGGTTTCTTCTCTTATTGTGAAGCCTATTTTATTGTGAAGCCTATTTTAGCTTTAAATCAAGTGATAAACATTCTAAGAGCCAGGCAGATTTAGAAACTTATTGCTAATGGAGACTCGACGACTATCATTTGCAAAATTAGAGACTTGACTCCCTATGCACTGTAATGTCTTGCAAAAATGATCTCTAGACCTAGAATTCAAATAATTTCAAGTATTTTGACTTGGGGAATTGCAATTATTGCAAGTATTTAGCATTGAATCATTTATTGTTTCAAAGGTACCATTTTGTATGGAGGAGTTATGCTTTGTGAATCATTATTCCTTGGCTATAAGGGCACCTAATAGTGGATTCAATAATTAAACTTGGATTCTACCTGATCAATATCTAAAGCTGTGTCATCCAAAGCCAGTACTTCACTCTACAACCATAGCACAACAAAGAAAGATAATCAGCAAAATAGAAAGGGAAAAGAGTTGCATATTGCTTTATGGATTTAACCCTTACATTTTTTCCAAGTAAACTCATTCATATAACCTACTTGGAATTCAGAACTGCAAAATCATAAAAATAAAATAGTGGAATAGAACTTACAAAATAACAGCCTCACAAACTACGTTGACAGTAAGGAACTACTAGATGGAAAGTTCCTATTCAAACAAATAAGACATTTAAACATTCCCCTCTGAGGTTGAGCAAAAAATTAAAATACATTGACGTTGACAACTTATGAATTCAAGGTGCCCGAAGATCATGCAAGTATGAAAGAAAATAATGCTAACATGGAAAAAAACAAACATGTAGATTCAGGTATGAAATATCAAGGACAAAAAGAAATTTCTAATTTTTTGCTAATATTACAAGTTACATGCTTATTCTGCCAATAGTCAACTGGTAAAAAAAATCTTGATTATAATCATAGAAAAGATTTCCAAGTTAAGATTCAGTTGGCATTGTCAACTATAAAACGATTACCAAATTACAAGCTACCCACTATCAAACCTTAAATAAACATAATTGCAACATGTATTCCATCACAGTGTTAAACCGCTTACCATTACATCCGGTAATGGCATTTTGACCTTGGTAAGCATAATTTCACAGTTATTAGCCCTTCTTAAATCAATCTGCACACATCCATTATAACAAACTTTCTTATAACCTTAAAATAATACAAATGCTTTTAATGTAAATTTATCCTGTCATGTCAGACCACAAATACTAGCAAAGCAAAGATTTCAACCTGTATAAATATCACAAAAGTCTTCTAAAATAATATGTTTGCATTTCAAGTTGTGGAACTCCTCTCCTTGTTTATAGTGCTCAGGATTCTAATGAGTTCATTGACCAGGATGACTTCGATGCATTTGTGCAACCTATAGGCAGATTTATAATTATGTGAAGGACTTGGGAGTTGGAACCAATAACACCAGGGTGTGTGTATTTAAATCTCTCTAATATTCACAACTTTAAAATACTAATTGCAGCAATTGAAGAATGATAGCTACCAATCAATAAGTGTCTGGAATACATTACTATCACTTTTATGCATAATAGATTGATTTGTTTCTTAAATGAATTTAGCCATGAAATAAAACTTTTTCCAATGCCATACTATGCACACATCTCAAAATCTAGCTATTTTTCTGTCCAAGGCACATGAATTTTTACCATAAATTTTTTCCAACAAAACATGTTTCAGAAGTCCAAACTTTTATAGGTTAAGCATTTTACAAAAATAGAATCATGGACAGGTCACAGAATCATCAACTTCTAAACTATGGTTTAATTCCCCATTTAACCTAGCACTTTTAGGGAACAAGCTTTAGACATGTATTTATCTTCAAGCATCATTATCTCACTCATTTAATCAACATATAACATTAAACTATACAAAAAGAGAGAAAAAAACTGTTACGTATGCATACATGTTTATGCAGGTAGGTGGTCAAGTGTGTGTATCCTCTATAAGAGAGGAAAGACGTCTTTATAGATGTGTCCATGAACATTTTTTATATTTTTACCGAGGCTATCTAATATTATAAGTTGGTGTGCTTTACTGAAGCTTCAGTAATTGATAATCACTGAAAACCCAAAATTATTAAAAAGAGAAGGGGAAAAGTTAATTAGATCAAAAAGTAGCAAGCAAAAGGGAAAGAATTGCAGTATTGCCAATCACTTGGACAATGCCACCTTGGATGTATCTTCTCATCAAGAGAGAAAATATTTTAAACACACTCAGATTCGAGGAATGCCAGATTTTTTATTACATGAAAATAAGAAAGAAAATGTGGAGGAACAATTCATTGAGCCTTATGAGGATTGTGTTGCTGTGGAGGAATTAAGTGGAGTCTCAGGAAAAGGTGACCAGGAGGCTATTGTAGGAGCGACAATGAGAGGAACCCCAGAATCTTTGTTAGATGAGAGTAATCAGACACATTCAGTTGTTTCACCTGAGCATACTGTTCTGGCAGACATCGAGGAAATGCCAGATTTGTTTCACCCTTTCACTTTTTCATACAACTAGTTGTTGATTAGTCTAAATATTATTGATATACTTTTTCCACTGCTAGAAACTATCAAATTTTTGAGTTTGTATTGATTCTTGGAATACATACAGAGTGCTACTGTGGCAAGCAAAGTATCTATTCTGGGATCTAAGTTCAACAAGCTAAGCACAGTCTATACTAGTTGAGTTTCTTCCATTTTAATGAGAGTGGTGTCCCTAAGTGGGCATAAATCACTGACCTAAATGGAAGATAAATTGATGTTGAAATAGATTTTATGCTTCTCACACAATTTAGTATTTCTGCTTCTCACACAATTTAGAGTTTATGCTTGTGTGATGACAAATTATTTTTTTGGCTTGTGTGATGACAAGGAGGGAGTCCCCAACAAGTAAGATGGTCTGAGTATTGAGGGAGACAATAAAATCTATGCCCATGGACAGAGCATATTGTTCTGCCAGTTTATTAGTGGGTATTCTCAAACCCCATTCTTATGTTAGTATGGTGTTTCCTCTGGTTGACAAGTGCATTATTGATTTTCAAATTTCTACATATTTTTAGGATCCATGAGTATTAAGTCATTAGAGAAGCAATCAAAATAGGCCTGTATTGTTAGATACTTCCTTTGTAGTTTCCTTTAATTGGATGTCATTTGAAATGAGTAAATGGTTTGTCTATATGGCATACTTTTTGACAATCATTTTTCCTTACACTGTTTGTGCTCTTGGACCCTGAAATGACCTAATAAATAATAAAAATAAACTTTTATTGTTTAATATGTTGAGTTTCATGGTTGTAGCCTATAGGTGCACACTTAATTCCTCCCATTCATGGATTTCCTGAAAAATTTATGGAAGAATTAGAATGTTACCTTTTTCTCCAAGCTGAAAGAAACAATACACTTCCGGCTCTACAACTCCCAAGATTTCCTTGACTTGCTTCATCAAATAAACATCTTGGACTAAATATGTCAGTCTGTGATGTCCCTATTTGTTTCAGGTTTATTTTTAGGAGTCTTCCTAATGACATTATAGATATACTTGATAAAGAGAAACTTCCAAGGGCAAGTAAGCTTTATCCTCTAAAAGAGTGGCATTCCATTAATCCAGAAATATAAGTAACTACACTGGGAACAGCCTTATGTTTATGTAATCAGAATGGTAGTTTGTTACTCTTTTAAAATTTCACAAGGAACTTACAGTGGCAGCTCAATTGGTTTATTGAAACCATAGCCTTGCAGTATATGTAAAATGCTTTTGAAATTAATGATATCTATTTTTTCGATTAAAAAAAGTGTGTTCACCAAACATTAAATAAATCACCATACCTGAGAGAACTCATCAACAAGAAGTTGAGGGCTGCACCATGTTGTGGTGAATGCCTCGATAGAAAATATTGCAAATAGATCATGTAAACTAGTGAACCCATCATGAACATATGTTGGTAGAACACGAAGCATCAGTCCATAAACTGCACCAGCAAGTGTAGCCATTTCCTCTATCCCTATTGGCCATAACTCATCCACAAAAACAGATAATGAGTTTTCCGTAGTTGATTCTCTTGCAGTAGATGCAGCATTGGTTGCTTCAATTACAGCTGCACTACCTTTCTTCTTTAGACCATGTGATGAGCTTTTCTTTAATGGTATATGCTGAAACAGGAAATCCAACAATGTTGAAGGACTGCCAAAATCTTGTACATATTGTATCATCCGTTCCCTTACTACTGATAGAGAAGGCACTGCTTGAAGATGAGTAAAGCTAAATGACCATGCTAACAAATATCAGACCTACAAATGTACAATATAATGCACATGAGATACATAAATGACAAACCTACTACATATCAAAAGTAACATTTGAAACCCAACTTGAACAAATTTGTGTTGCAGTAAAATTTTCAGTTAAGGTACATCAGGCTTGCATTACCCGATTATTTGCAGTTAAATGGCTTTCAAAAAGCTCCAATGGTGGTGTCTGAAGAACACAATGAAGCTCATCCCTAACAAAATATGGTTCTTCTGAAGATGAATCAATGTGTGTAGTTTGATCAATCTCTCCATTTTGTGCAATGCTTTCCTCTGATTGAGAGATAAGAACTTTTGTGATTCCAAAAGGATGAACTGAACCAGTTGAAAGAAAATTATAGGTAGATCGTTGCAAGCTGAAATAGGATGAAATGAAAATAGAAAATCATACAAATCATTTATTCCTCCTTTTCCTAGTCCCCACAGGTCAGCTGCACGCATTAATGCATCCCTTTCTCGATATGGAGCACCAAGCACAACAGTAGCAACATTTTCCCAGAAGTGAACATCGGGTTGTCATGATAGTTCTATTACAGCTCCAACGACCTCTCCTGCACAAGATCTTGATGGAATTGATTCAGCTATACCTGCAGCAAAAAATATCCGAAGAATGTATTCAAAAGCACGGGCTTCTACTCTTTCCTAGTTGACATCCTTTAAGGAGTTCAACGAACTGGTCATTTCTGCTCTGTCTAGATTGTGAAGTCCAAACAGAAGACAGAAAATGAAAACAATTGTTTCTGCCATATCCATTGGACAATCCCTGAACCTATTAACTACATTTTCTATTAACTCTATTGTAAGATCAACTTCTGTTCTTGTAGAAACATTGATATTCTTCACAACATCATGAATGCCCTCTTCCAATTCCTCCATGTGGCCAAATACTGACTCTAGCCATTTGCGCAGCTGAGAAAGTGCAAAAACCCATTCATTTTCCCCAAATTCTTTCCAACAATACCCAATATTAACTGCCATTAATTGAGCTAGACTTAGTTCTTTCGATTGTTCCCATCTTATATCTCTACTTGACAATGTAGCCAAGGAAGCCAAGAGCAGTTCTCTTTCTTGTGTACTTGTGTCATCGGCAGACGTCATTCTTAAGGCTTCCATCCCACCAAATAAACTCAATGGAAAACAGGACACTGCCACATGAACCCATTCTTATACATATGCAACATACAAAAGAAAAATACTATGTTGGCAATGTCTAATTTCCAGGAAAACAAGCAATAGCTTACCCTTAACATGATAAAATAACTCATATAAAATATCCTCAATTTCATACATGTAGCCAATCAAATTAACAATAATTTGTAAATAAAAGATTCAATTCACCTACCTGCTCCATTTGACATAAGATTAAGGGTGGTCCAGAAATATCTCTTTGCAGCCACTGGCATGTGCCCTCTTTCATGTTTCCTATATTCACTTCTGCCAAAGAAAAGTCTTGATTGATTTCCTCTGAGTTCCCAATTCTATTCGGCACCATTAGAACAAGGATTTGGAAAATATGTGGTATAATATTTGTAAAGCTATTGACAGTAGATGCATTTTGAAACTCCCTTTTCGGGAAATAATGTACTAAGCGGGAATTCTCCGTCTTTGTCCAAACACTACTATCATTTAACAACACTACAAGTAACATCACCAAAGCCCGTAAGAATGGTTCCTCAATCTTATCCACTTCATTATCAAAGATAATCCAGGAATTTAGAGGGTAGGATTTACCCAAAGTGATACCTTTTAATGCCCCTACAAACAATATATTAATGATAGAGTTCACCATAATTTTTTGAGGATAACTTTGGTATCATTTTGCACGTTCACATAAGAATGGCAAGAGATATTGCACTGCATTGCCTCCTGGCCACTTCCATGTGCATAAAACCTCTATTTCACACCATATTCTACAAGAAGAAATTTCATTGCAAATTGTAATGCTCATGTTCTCCATTGTGATGTGTGAAGTCTTCATCAGTGAACCAAACAGCAATTTATCTTTTCCAAGTGCCAAACCGATCATGTCCACGAAAATTAGAAATATCATATGCATATTTTTCTGCAAGTAAGTCCACAAATTGATCATCAGTACAGAATCCAGCCTCCGACTACATTTGAAAGGATTGACTGCTATTTTAAAGGAAACTCGTGAGCTTTGAGAAAAAGATACCTTACAGGAAATGCTAAAGTTGTAAGTACATTTCTGTTAGTATTTCATTGCCTAGCTGTTACACATTTTTCATACATTCTAGGACATAGTGATGTACAATGATCAGAGAAATGATGATGTGAGTACCTTCATTGCTCCTGAAAAGACATGACTACAATTTTCAATGTAGACATATATCTAGACAAATCTTAGTCTAATAAGCCAATCTCTTCAACTCCAAAGATGGCTTGAAATTGTAAAAGGACGAATCAAGGTTGCAAGAGCATTGTATTGGAGCATAAGAGGAAAAGAGAGTGGGAGTGCCTGGAGAACCATTTCCATAAAAACCACAGGAGTGGGGCATCCCAAGGTTCAGATAAACCAGTTGTGAATGTTTTTGGCCATTTGGCATTGCTGTGTCCCTTTCTCGAGATGTATTCACAAGCACAACGTAGCAACATTTTCCCATAAGTGAACATCATGATGTCGTGATAGTGCTATTACAGCTCTAACGGCCTCTCCTGCACAATAGCTTGATGCAATTGATTCAGCTATACCTGTAGCAAAAAATATGGAGAATGTCTTCAAAAGCATGGGTTTCTGCTCTTTCCTAGTTGACATCCTTTAAGGAGTTCAATGAACTGGGCATTTCTGCTCTGCCTAGAATGTGAAGTCCAAACAGAAGATAGAAAATGAAAACAATTTTTTCTGCCATATCCATTGGACAACCTGGACCTATTGGAGCAGAAGAGGGAACAAGAGTGGGAGTTCCTGGAGAACCATTTCGCCAAAAACCACACGAGTGGGGCATCCCAAGGTTAGATAAAATAGTTGTGAATGTTTTTGGCCATTTGGCCATGTCTAGATTGTGAAGTCCAAACAGAAGATAGAAAATGAAAACAGTTGTTTCTGCCATATCCATTGGACATTCCCTAGACCTATTAATTGCATTTTCTAATAAATCTATTGTAATATCAAGTTCTTTTCTTGTAGAAACATTGATATTCTTCACAACATCATGAATTCCCTCTGCCAATTCCTCCACATGGCCAACTACTGACTCTAGCCATTTGTGCAGCTTCTTCCAATCACGGTAGAGATTATATCTAGACCAGCAAATTGCTCCTCTTGTAACCTTACTAACTATGGATAGGGGGATGCCCTGTCCTTGTTCCAAAGCACGTCTCATTTCTACAAATGGCTCCATTGGAAGTTCTCCCAAGTAACTCATAGCAAATTCTTGAAAAATCTGAAAATCAGTCACAAGAAAACTCATTACATTGACAAAATATTGAAATTAATAAAGTAACCAAAAAGGGCAGACATGCACGCATTTCTGAAAGGAAAAATGTTTGCTAAAAACAATTTTCTCTTAAAGTTACTTTATTAATAGTTAAAACTATTTTCTATCATGAAGTTGATTGAATTCGTAACATTGTACTATACAATGATAACCTTACTGTGTATTTTAATAAAATTATTGCAACGCAATTTGTAAGAAAAATAATTCATCTTTAAGAGTTGAATATAACAATGTGTTTAAAGGACCCCGAGGACCCCTGAGCCATCTAAGGCAACATTACCGTTATCATGGTTAAAGAGAAAAAATTCATACCACTTCAGGCCCGGGGAATCTTATGCTTCTGATGAAAGCCTAAGCAGGTGGAAGGTGAATGTTAATGACCATTATATAAGGCATCAAACCATGTTGACTGTCAACTAATTCCATATCCACGTGACCATATCTAGCTTTGTGGCCAACAGCAAAGGGTATAAACGACCCCTGAAAGTGAAGTGTAATAGAATTTAACAAAAGGTCACCAAAACTGAGAAGCCTATGGGACTACACGTTTCTCATCCAGAACTTCATAAGCGATGCATAGGACTAAAACAATGATTAATCTTGTCAGATTTTGTTCAATAATTGTGCTATTTTATGGTAATTGAAGCTTATACCTTATTAGGTTTGCAAATCTACAAATGCTGGGGTATTACTCATATTAAAATTTAAAAGGAAATTACCAATAGACATTGATTGGTTATGTCGGATTATTATTACCGTCTGGATGGGATGAATAAATGGATTCTTACTTGGCTATTGTAAAATATAATTTCACCATATGCCATTCTTTAGACAGTTCAGGCTCCAACGTATTATCTTCTCAACTCGTCATATGCTTTACACATGGTAATCACGGAATCGTTACACTGATATCTACTAACACGTGGGTATGGAAAAGGACTACAGATTGCACTTCTAATCATACATAAATTGTAAATAAAACAACTACATACAAAATCAAAGTAAAACTTAAATGAAAAACTACATAAATTTATTTATAAAATCTTATAAAAATGACTTAAAAGTAAAAATTAAATGACAAATTACATAAATTTACTTTTAGGAGTTTAATTTGATAAATAGTAAAATCATACAAGTAGAACTTAAAATAACTATATATAAAATAAAACTAGAAAGTATATATACACTACAACATAGTACATGGAGTAATATTGTTCTGGTATGCGCAACGTTCAGCATATGAATGCTTGAATGATATGTAATGAAGTTAAAAAAACATAACTCTACGTTGCATTTAATTATTGTGAAGTATCTGTTAAGGTTTGAAAAGATTTTTGCTTTTACCTTAATTACAAGAAACATCACAACAATAAATAATCTATAATAAAACTACAACAAATATGTTTGTCAAACGTATTATTGACCAAATTATTGTAAAGGTAGCACATTTCTTCCTTCCTGTTGACTACTAAAGATTGTTCTAAGATCAAAAGATATTGCAAGCATCTACTCCCATCAGCCCACTACTGAGGAGTCTAGAGTCGAGAACAATACCCAATATTAACTGCCATTAATTGAGCTAGACTCAGTTCGTTGGCATGTTCCCATCTTATATCTCTACTTGACAATGTAGCCAAGGAGGCCAAGAGCAGTTCTCTTTATTGTGTACTTGTGTCATCTACGAACCTCATCCTTAAGGTTTCCATCCCACCAACTGAACTCAAAGGAAAACAGGACACTGTCACACGAACCCATTCTTCTACATATGCAACATACAAGAGAAAAATATTAGGTTGGCAATGCTTAATTTCCAGGAAAACAAGCAACAACTTACCCTTAACATGATAAAATAACTGATAGAAAATCTCCTCAATTTCATACAAGTAGCCAATCAAATTAACAATGATTTGTCAATAAAAAATTTCATTCACCTACCTGCTCCATTTAACATAATATTAAGGGTGGTCCAGAAAGACCTCTTTGCAGCCACTGGCATGTTCCCTCTTGCATATTTCCTGTATTCACTTCTTCCAAAGAAAAGTCTTATTTGATTTTCTCTGAGTTCCCAATTCTCTTACACACCATTAGAACAAGGATTTGGAAAATATGTGGTATAATGTTTGTAAAGCTATTGACAGTAGATGCATTTTGAAACTCCTCTTTTAGGAAATAATGTAGTAAGTGGAAAGTATCTACCTTTGTCCAAACACTACTATCATTTAACAGCACTACAAGTAACATCACCAAAGCCCGTAAGAATGGTTGCTCAATCTTATCCACTTCATTATCAAAGATAAGCCAGGAATTTAGAGGGTAGGATTTACCCAAAGTGATACCTTTTAATGCCCCTACAAACAATACATTAATGATAGAGTTCACCATAATTTTTTGAGGATAACTTCGGTGTCTTTTTGCACATTCACATAAGAATGGAAAGAGATATTGCACTGCATTGCCTCCTGGCCACTTCCATGTTTATAAAACCTCTATTTCACACCATATTCTACAAGAAGAAATTTCGTTGCAAATTGTAATGCCCATGTTCTCCATTGTGATGTGTGAAGTCTTCATCAGTGAACCAAACAACAATTTATCTTTTCCAAGGGCCAAACCAATCCTGTCCATGAAAATTAGAAATCTCGTATGCATATTTTTATGCAAGAAAGTCCACAAATTGATCATCAGTATAGACTCCAGCCTCCGACAACCTTTGAAAGGATTGATTGCTATTTTAAAGGAGACTCATGAGATTTGAGAAAAAGATACCTTACAGGAAATTCCAAGATTGTAAGTACGTTCCTTTTAGAATTTCATGGCCTAGCTATTACACATTTTTCATTTTCAAACATTCTAGGACAGAGTGATGTACGATGACCAAAGAAATGATGGTGTGAGTACCTTCATTGCTCCTGAAAATACATGTCTACAATTTTCAATGCAGATATATATCTAGACAAATCTTAGTCTAATAATCCAATCTCTTCAACTCCAAAGATGGATTGAAATTGTAAAAGGAAGAATCAAGGTTGCAAGAGCATTGTATTGGAGCAGAAGAGGGAATGAGAGTGGGAGTGCCTGGAGAACCATTTCCCCAAAAACCATAGGAGTGGGGCATCCCAAGGTTAGCTAAACCAGTTGTGAATATTTTTGGCCATTTGGCATTGCTGCGTCCCTTTCTCGAGATGGAGCACCAAGCACCACAGTAGCAACATTTTCCCAGAAGTGAACATCATGATGTCTTGATAGTGCTATTATAGCTCCAGCGGCCTCTCCTACACAAGAGCTTGATGCAATTGATTCAACTATACCTGTAGCAAAAAATATCCAGAGAATTTATTCAAAAGCATGGGCTTCTACTCTTTCCTAGTTGACATCCTTTAAGTAGTTCAATGAACTGGTCGTTTCCGCTCTGTCTAGATTGTGAAGTCCAAACAGAAGACAGAAAATGAAAATAGTTGTTTCTTCCATATCCATTGGACAATCCCTGGACCTCTTAAATTCATTTTCTAATAACTCTATTGTAAGATCAACTTCTCTTCTTGTAGAAACATTGATATTCTTCACAACATCATGAATGCCCTCTGCCAATTCCTCCATGTGGCCAACTACTGACTCTAGCCATTTGCGCAGCTGAGCAAGTACAAACTCTGCATCATTAAAGAGGATTCATTGCACTAGAGAATCTTGTATAGTTTTCTTCTCATGATCTATTAAGTTATGTAGAATTTGGAAACCAGAATATAAGATATCCTAATACGCCATTTTTAATTGTTCTTGATAGACATACATACCTATTTGCAAAGCTACTGATTTGGCACAAGATGGAAGAATAGCAGTGAATATGCCTAATCAAGTCTCATCCCCAAAACTAGCATTTCACTGAAGAGCTTCTCCCAAATGGGCTTCTCCAAAATTTTCAATTTGTACATATCCTGCCATTATTGCAGTCCAGGTAACCGCATCTCGTTCAAGCATTTTGTAAAACACTTCCTGTGCATCCTCCATGCTCCCACATTTAACATACATATCAACAATCACACTTCCCACAAATACATTTTGTCGAAACCCACTCCTATTTCTCTCCACATGCACCTCCTTCTCCTGTTGAAGAGCTCTTAAGTTAGTGATCACTACTGGGAGAACAGTGTCAAATATTAATTGATACAACTAAATTCCTATTCACTGCATTTGGTAAAGCAGTTCAATACATCCTCACAGAGCCGATCTCAGATTCAATTTGAATAACTCGTTCTTAGATATTATGGTATCGAGGGGCCACAGCTCTATGGAAAATGATGCAATATTTCTGGTGGTTCACCTCCATTCCAGTGGCCTTACAATACGAATAATGGGCCTTATAAATTGCTTGGGAATCCCTTAAGTTTTAATCCCCAAAAAGTAAAACATCGTCTACAAACAGCAGATGAATAAGAGAAATATGATCCCCCATATTGATACCTTTCAATCTGCCAGACTCTTTTTCATGGAGTAGACATCTGCTCAAACCTTCTGCTATAAGAAGACAAATAAGGGGTTACAACGGAAACCCCTTCCCCAGACCCACAACTTGTCTTTAGAAAGCCTTCTTTGAAAGACAGTGCTCCTACATGCCCTCATGAAGCATTGATTGAGCCATTGAGCGATTCAGAATGCCATCCAGATAAGATTGATTTCTTGATAGAGATAGAATGCAGCAGAAGTAAGGGTTGCTCACGTCCTGCCATATCCAATTTGAACGAATGAGACAAAAGAGATAGATCCCGCCCAAATTGAATTGATATATCGTCCCATTAAGTGACTAGCTGATGAAATATTAGAATGCAAGACTACAAACTCCAATCACTTTAGTCCATGAAACCACGTTTGGTTCCATCATTTTGTCAAAAACCCAACGAGCGTCCTCTAGGTTGTCGAATTCGGCATACATGGAAATAAATTTGTTATTCAAAGACACTTCTAGATTAAACCCCGTGTCAATCATGTGGGTGTGGACTATTTTAACCCCTTTCACATATTTCATGTTAAGGTATCTCTGCATTAGACAAACTTAGGTTTGGGAGTCTGACTAAATTCCTGGGTGATTAATGAGATGCATTACACAGTCATAGGTTTGGGAGTCTGACTGAATTCCTTAATGATTCATGAGATGCATACTATAGTCAATTCCTCCAATCGATTATGAGTACATGGTATCTCTGATAGTATCTATGATATTCACATATGGCCTTCGTGTCTGAAACAATTTATTACATGCCATTGTTGTGATGGTCAAAATCCCAAATCATGAACTTTTTCTATTTAATTGATTATTTTGTCTTTGGCCTATACGAGGACTTATCTCTACCTCTATGAAGAGTATAGAGTCATTATTATATGCTTTCTTAATACCCTCACATCATTAGCATTTTTCCATTTTTTTAACCCATTTTGTTCTTAGTTATGAAGATAAAAGAAAATGTTACTTTCAAATTTTCAAAAAAAAATGAAAGTAATATCAATGTGCTTCATTGTGTTTAAGTCTTTATGAGTGTTCTTTTCATTAATTTTGGCTTCTACCTTTTATATAGCAATGGTTTTTTTTTAATTATAATTATTTTCATTATTTAAAATTATGTAATTTTGGATTGAGTTTTTAGTTACTTTGGGATAACGATGTGTTTTTAATAAAGTGAAAAAAATGTATAACACTTTACATTATTAAAAATAGTAAATTGACAATTTGATTCCATTTATTAAAGGCATAAAATACCTATTCAAACACTTTTAGAATATTTCGAAAACAAGTCATCTTCATTCATAAAGATAAAGGGAAAAAATTAACTCATTTTTCAATTCCAACTTTTCCCCTTGAGGATCTTTCTAATAGGGATGAGGTTTTGGTCTCCTATCTAAAAGAACATACTCGGGTTGTTGAGGTCGGTGCTATGTTACAGAAGGAAAAATCAGTGTTGTATTATCCAAGGTTTTAAGTGATGGTGTAGCCTCAATATCGGCTTATGGGTTGGTTGATAAATCATTGGGCTTCGATGATTTGATTCTTCCCTCCCATTTTCCAAGAGGATTTTCTTGTAGGATTCTATCCTGGTTTTCTCCAAGTCGGATACTAACCTAGACCCATTAGTCTCCAATAATATAAATGTAACCATCAGGAAGCACAATGGCAAGAGAAGGAGGAAAGTCCACTCAGATCAGCAAATGTGGGGAAACGAGTCAATGACAGTCAAGGAAATTGTTAATGGGATTTTGGATTCAAAGGATGCACTATTAGACGTTTTCAGACCTTTTAGAGTAGATTCGGCCATAAATGTTGTTACCTAATGATGATATTGTCCTTAAATGTTAGAGGGGTGGGGGTGTACCCCGAAGATTGTGGCTCTCAAGAGGTTATTACATTTGGTTTGTCTGGATGTCTTATTATTTTAGGAAATGATGGTCTATTGTTTGAAAGCAAGGAAGTTTCTCTGGATTATTCTCCCCACATGGGATTGTTGTTTGGTTGATGCTACATGCCTTTAAGGAGTTCTTCTTTTTTCTTGGAACCTTGCTCGTATTAGAATTAATCCCTTTCGTATTTGTGGGGGTATCAATGTTTTTGTAGGGTTTTCGATATACCCCTACACATTATTAACTATTGTGGGATTTATGTCGATCAACTGGACTTCTAGGAGGCTATTGAAAGGTGTGGTCTAGTCCTTGGTTGTTCTTCCCTCATTCTAGCAAGGGACCTCAACTTTACCACCACTACTTAAGGAATCATGGGGCTCCAAATCTAGGACTAAATAGATGGCCCCTTGGTTTCAACAATACATTACAAATAAAAAATTGGTGGATATTGAACCGAGCCCCTTGGCTCCTACCTAACGTAACAGGTGGGTGGCAAAAGCTGCTGTGGCCAAAAGACTTGACTGATTTTTATTGTAAGGATTAGTTCATGGAAAATATCATCTACTTCAAACATATGCATGGGTCACTGTGTGATCATTTGTTTTCAAGGCTTAAAAAGAAGAATTAGGATGACGATAGAAAGGACTAATTGGATACATTCCTACAAAATGTAGTTGTGAATTTCATTCTTGGTAGCAGGGATACTTTAAACGAACTCATCCTGGTGAATCTACGTCGACTGGTGGAGCTACGTCGACTAGTGCATCTAGACATTTGATGGTCGCAAATCATGAAGAAAGTTATATTGAAGTTATAAAAACACTTGAGACATATGGGACTTGCAGGGACTCTTACATTGTCGAATGATCAACAACTAGCTATGATGCTTCTAGCTAGGTATCGAGATGGTACTCGTTCTAGTACCTAATTCGTAATTAACATAGGAACCTAATTTTCCTTTGGCACACGCTTAACCGATTTCACTTCAATGGTGCAACAGGGATACAGATGGTCAAGAGAAAATTCATACAATTGCCTTGTTGGATCTCTAAAGATCGAGGTGCATGGCACCAATATTACTAATAGAAGGCAGACAATTTACAAGATTTACACTTCATTGTCAAATTTGCAATTTTTCAGGACACAATTAAAGATGACTAACATAAATGACTAACTCATATTCTTCTAGCTAGTCATTTTTTATGTTGTGACTAAATTAGTCATTTATGTTAGTCATTTTTAACTCTGTCACTTATTCTCTAGTCATATTTGTTAACTCGTGACTAAATTAGTCGTTAATTTTAGTAGTTTATAGTTGGGTCAATAAAAATTGCTCATATTTAGTAGTAAATCACTTGAAAAACCTGTGGTGACTAGAATTTTTAGTCACCTAGTAGCTAATTCCTCATTTTGTATTAGTGTAAGGAGCAAATGTCCCCAATGAGATTCGAACCTGGGTGGGGAGTGCAACAACCAAATCTCCCAACCACCCGAGCTATGCCCAGTGGACCAACTATGATTATGTGTGTGTGTGTGTGTGTGTGTGTGTATAATCCAATGTTTCCATGGTGTATCATATGGTTTAACGCTTTTGTACATGTTCCAAAGTTTTGAATGTATGCAATGATTAGGCCTTAATAATGTTCGGTCTGTGAATTATCGTGGTTCTTGTTTGACTTAAATAACTGTCCTGGCTATGAATTGACAGCGCAGTCAGGCTCTAAGATGGCACGAGAATTGATCTCAACCTTACACCTGGACGGTGAGGTCTTCATGGTTACATAGTGTTTTAAAAATGTTTTTCTTTGTCTGAGCCCTCATTTTGGTGCTGTTGTTTGGTTGGAAACTGATGAGTGCCAAAGCTTTTCTCTGTGTAGTTCCTACTCTGTTTCCACTGCATTAATGGAATTTTCTGGTTCTTTCCGAGGTAAACTGGATCCCCAAGTCATCCTCAACAGTTTTCCTTCCATGATGGAGCTCCAACAAGCCTGCCAATACTTCCACCATGCAAACAATCTGCTTTAACTGGTGAGTAAGAATGTTAAGAACCTGTGCCAACCCTCCTCTTTATTTTGTTAGTATATTTTTTCAGACGCATATACTTTGTAATTCGTCCCATTAGTATATTATATTATCCCACATTATTGGGGTGTAAGTAATAGTTGTTAAGTCATCTAGTTAATATGTTGCATTATCCCACATTCATGGGGAGTAATAGCTATTTAGATTAGACTTAGTATATAATTATGTGTTGAGGCTAATGAAGGCATCAAACAATTATTTTATATTGAGCTTGCTCAAAGGAGGTTTCCCCCTCGAAGTGACCTGTGATTAATAAAATCTCTTCTATGATCCATTATTTATGTTATATTGTGCATTCTCATTGTTTATTGCAAGAGGTTCGTCTCAAAGACTTGGTAACTTAACTCTGCGCTTAATTCGTTTACAGTAGTTTTTTTCAAATTTTACTAATATGTTTTCAGTGATTGCAGGATGTAGAGGGATAAGGGTACTCTGGAGGAGCTGACCCCTGGCCCTCATTGCAGTATGCCAACGTAAGGGTTCTTTAAAAAGTTAATTTTTTTTAATTCGTTTTGTTCTTCTCAACATGAAACTGACCGAAGTTTGCATGGTTGTAGGTTGGAGGCGCTCGAGAGGGAGGTGACAAAGTCACCTCCTCTTAGGCCTACACTTTTAAATGCCCACGTACAGTATATGATTCATCCCTAGTTATACTCTATTTTTCTTTTCTTTTTCTTTAAATAATATGACCCATACTGACTCAACCTTATCGTGGTTGCAGGTCATGTTGAGCAGAGGTCGTAAGGACTCCAAATGGTAGCCACATCGATTTAAAAGGTAAGTGTTTCTTATTTTGACTTTCGCAAACGTTTTTTGTAAAACCCCTCTTGGGTTTGTTTTGGTTCCAGCTCTTTAGCCATTATTAAAACACTTGTAATGTAATAATGTTTAGACTATACCATGGTAGGGTTTGGCTTCCATACTGTTCAACGTTGGTCAATCGATTTAATGTGGAATCCATCGGTGATGGTCTTACAACCACTCTTTAATGTGTGTGTGTGTATGTTGTTTTTAAAAGACAAGAGTGTTGGCCTTCAACTATGTAAATTCAATTAATATTTTTGTCTTCTCTGTATATATATACATGTTGGTTGTGTTAAACCATCCACCTGCCACCATTGATGGTATTACGACCGTGAGTAATGTTACATTTCTTTTATAGTTTGTACCTTCGTTTAATAGTTGTGAGTGCTGGGATCGTGTGATGAACACGATGGTGAAATGTGAATACTTTATCGAGGCTCTACCTCTGTGTAAATTGGGGTAGCCACGATGTCGAATTACGACCCTATAATTGTAACATTGTTTGTTGTGTTATTTGCACTAGTACAAAATGAGAAATTAATGACTAAAATCCGGCTATAAACGACTATTTTTGAGTCGACGACTAATAGTAGCTAATTTCCACTGTCTTATAGCTTGACTAACTTAGTCATATTTCACTTAGTCATTAATACGTTGAATTATTAGTCATCGATTTAGTCTTTGATTTAGTCATTGATTTTGTCACGGATTTAGTCACTGATTGCAACAATTAATGACCAAATATATGACTAATTAAACTACTAGATGATAACATATTAATGACCAAGCTAAATATGAATAAATGTTAGTCACTCTATAAGATTCAAGAAATTAGCTACTAATAGTCATATATATACAAATTTAGTGATTTTTGTAGTCACAAATTTATGATAGGGCACAGAGGATTCAAACCACCAACCTCCTACCTATAATTAAGCAAGTTCTCTACCATTGATCTAGCACCGTTTAATAAGTTGTTGCTGCTTGAAAATGATGATACTAAAACAAATTTTGCATCATTCAAGCATACAAAACAATGATTATCAAGTTACTATAGATCCATAATGGCTTACCCTATACTAGTCCTCCAAGTCCTTATTGCACTTAATAAATGAATTTGAAAGACTTGAAGGACTATTACAAGGTAAGCCATTATGTATATATAGTAACTTTATAATCATTATTTTGTATGCTTGAATGATGAAAAATGCAAAAATCCCAGAAATTTATAGGAATGACAAGCATGTGTCCAATATTTATGACCATAAAAAAGGGTCATAAGAAATTACATAACATGGAAAAATGAAAATGACTCAAATAAGAATATATTAACATCTTGGAACCTAAAATTTAACTACAACAATCATAGAATGTATTATAAAATATACTAAGACAAATATATATGACAGAAAAGACTCGTACTGCAGTAATTGAAGAATATAGAATAAAATACGAAGATAAATATATATGAGAGAAAAGACTCATAGAACAATCCAGAGTAAATTGTTTCTCACCAAACTTTTGGTGCTAAATAAATAGGACATATATGTTGGACACTGAAAATTTTTCAAATGAAAGAATATTTTCACAATCATCCTAGTCCTTAGAAAATGCAAATGGTTTTCAAATTACAAAGTTGAAATATGCATACACATGGGCTAGACAATAGGAGGAGAAGGGAATTCCAATATTTATCCACTGACAACATTAGAATGTGAACATAATCATATCAGAATCAGATTGATTTAAATGAAGGATTAGAAATAAATATAGAAATATGTATAAAAGTTAACCTTTCCTGCTAATATCCCTTACGACACAATACAACACTGATACTAGGGTCCTATGTATTTCTTGAGAATGGGAAAGACATTGATACACTAGCACTCCTTTCCTTTGTAGGGACATGTAGTCTATATATTTTTTTATAAGAAAAATTTACTCTATTAAGTTTCTGTGCAACAAAGTAATATATGATGCAGTTTCAAAAATGAAATAAAAACACATTGCTAAATTTGAAAGATGTGAAGATACATCTAGGATCTAACCATTGTATACTTTTTCCAAAGCTAATATAAGAATTTGTCTCTCATGAAAATATTTAACTATTATGGATTGTGGTCACCAAATAACTAGCTAAAGTAAGAACAAGCATTCTTAAAGAGATGATCTCATCATAATCATTCATTCCACCCAACATCAAGTCGAGATATTCATAATCAAACCAATCATTTCAAGAATCATTGTCTGCAACAACACCCTATACTCTTAAACATAAAACTCTGCCATTTTTAGAAATATATGATACAAATAGGAAAAAATCAAATGAAAACATCATGGGGATTCATTTCATGTTTCCTTCTCAATAAATTATTTAATATCGTTACCATCGTCGGACATTTTCAGTTGTTGTTAAACATAGAGAGGATGCAAGTCCCTTAACCCAGTGGGGTTTCTAGTAACAACTTTGTTGATTAAAGGACCTATAAAAACTCCATCTTGTATCAAGAAGCAAAGCAATCTTCCTTCTCTTTTGGCTCATATAGTGCTTAACAGACTCAAATGTTGTACTCTAATATCTTAAGTATTTAACTTAAAATATATTGGAAATTAAAAGACATAGTTATTACTGCCTTCAAATATATTTTATTTAAATACAATTTAGTTTCCTTTATTTAACCCACAACAACTCAAATCAATATATTTATATACTGTGAAAAACATCTCACCTTTACTAGAGTTCTTCATGCAAAACAAACCTTCAAAGGAATACAAAAAAAAAGTGATTTGATATTTTGTCAATTCTCAATGCAAATTTCAACAGGTCATAGGTTCACTGGTCACATCACCAGATATGTTGGGGTAGACGCCAATTTTCAATTATCAATTTGGTCTTCCCAACTTGTATCTTTATTAGGCTAAATATGGCTAGTAATGATTTGGGAATGGTTTTGATGCTGAAAGGAGAGCTTGATACTTCAACAACTGCAAAAGGACCACTTCCAAAAGAGATTTGGGGATTTAACAGAAAGTTTTTTTGCAGAAATAACAAATATAGTAATACTCTCAATCATTGATCCTATCAAACACATTAATGATTGTTTAAACCAAGTAAAATTACTTGATTGAATTACTTAACAATCAAAATAAATAGTATATAGACCCCACTACCAAAGGTTGTTCCTCTTCAGAAAAAATATTTGGAGTACATAAAAAGAAATCAAGATAAACTATATATTAAACATAGAAGTATTGCAAATGCATATGCATACATAGAATTGAGCAATTCTTGAAAGATAAACAACTAGCATACTATATAGAACCTTTTGGAAACTCAGTTATTGCTACCGAATTGTTTGGAAAGTAGTGGGAAGTAAGTACTAGTACAAAAAAATTGCACATATACCAATACTGCAGTGCAATCAAAACAAACAATGAAAACATGAATTTTCTCCTTGAAAGATAGATTGCATCCTTACTTTTCCTTCATCTACATACCTGCACCATCATACACCAGATTTAATTTAGAAATGACATTGGCCTCTTCCTCTGACGAGAAATCAATAAGATCAGAACCACAGAGGCACTTGACTGCAACAACATGATGGGGCAGCTGCACACTATTAACCTTCACACATAAAGGTATTTAGCAGTGATCCTAGACTTTAAAATATAGTTAAAACCAAGTTCAAAAGATTATTCAGTTTTACCAAGCCCAAAAGCAAAAACTTTTCCTATTGAATTGTCAAGGTCTTGGACATTGCAAGAAGTATAAAACCAAATATTCTTCCAATTGAATTGTCAAAGTATTTGAAATTGCTTGAAATTAGCTTCAAACTCTTAAGGGGCCCTAGAAGTTTCTTATAGATGGAAACTACATTATTTCCAATGATCAATTGATTCACCTATTGACAATTTTTAATTCTACCATAATAATGTATAAATATTTCATTTCATATTCAGTTTTGAGACTTTTCTACACCAATTCCCACACCACCTATGATCACTTTTCCCACTTACAAGAAAATCGACCTTCTGCAATACACTGGGAAAACTTACACACTCCCTAACACAAGTCTAATTCTGATCCACTTCCACACGTGACACCACCTAATACAAGTTCAATTCCTATCGACTTACAAACTTCTTCCAATCTCAAAATAGGATTTAAGTTATAACACATCTGAAAGTCCGATCTTGGCTGGCCATGCTTTAGAAGGGATCCCCAAAAAGATCATGAACCAAGAAAAAGCCCTCAACTTATAATATTTAGTTAAACATACCACATTGTGAAGCTGATGCATCCATCTATCCTTTGCATCAATGGGCACCCACCTTGCATTAGGAATCAAGGATAAAAATGTCACCGATGAAGCAACAAATACAAATTCCTAGAGTCATACTAAAAAATCAAGCATCCAAAACTCCAACCTTAATCTCTCTAGAAAGGCCTAACATCACTATATTCATTTGGAAGTTTTGAACACCTCACACTCTGAAATAAGGATCCTTAACGCCTCAATAGAAGGACAATTAGGGGCAATCAACCCAAACTCCTATGCAAGAGAGCATCATTCCTTTTAGCTGCGATAATATTCCCACAAATATCTCCAAAATAAAATGTCTTTCTTGCTCAACTTTGCAAGCCTTAATAGTGAAAATAAGGCATCTTCTCAACATAGGGCCCTGAACCTACCAAACCCAAATGGAATTCCTAACTAGATCCCACCCAAATCTACAATACAACAAAACCCTATGATTAACGTCTCTTTTAGCTTCCTTTTTAGAGTCCGCTATCACTTTGTGTATTTTTCATCATTTTTTGGACAAAGTGGACACTTTTCCATGGGATGGCGCTTTTAATGGCATTATTTGCATCCCTTTTTAAAAGTTGGCGCTATTTTGGATGCTAATTAGCATCCCAATTACCGTCTCAATTATTGTCCCAATTAGCATCCTAATTAGCATCCCAACTATCATCCCTTTTTAAAAGTTGATGCTATTTGGGATGCTAATTAACATCCCAATTAATGTCCCAATTAGCACCCCAATTAGCATCACAATTATCATCCCAATTAGCATCCAAATTAACGTCCCAATCAGCGTCCAAAAAACATCCCATATAGCTCCAAGAATAGCCTCCAAAAAAACATATTGAATAGCATAGCACCATATATTAATGTAGGGTTAGCGACAGGAATTGTGCCATGAATTTCGGAAAGAAAAACATCCAACTAAGCACCAAGTATAGAGCCAAGAATTGCGGCTAGAAAACATCCAACATAGTGCCAGGTATAGATCCAAGAATAGTGCCTAGAATAATGCCAAAAATTTCGAAAGGAGCCATGTTAGGAATTGCACTAGGTTTAGAGCTAGGAATTGTGTTCAGAAAATGTCCGACATAACGTTAGATATATCAATGTCAATGTCAATGTTCATGGTTCATGTGATAGTACTTTTGGATCTTGATTTATCATAGTGGCACCTAAATGATCATAATCATGGAACTTTTAGATCTTGATTAATCACAATGAGGGGTAAATTACTTTAATGTCACCTAAATTTCTCTAATGGATGATTGGTAAATTTAACATATACTATTACATGAATTATTACACTAAATGTTTAACAATTAAATATAATAACTGCAATGCCTTGTTCTATCACCATCTCCATTATCGAATTTCCCTAAGGCATGAGTTACATTTCATAAAGGTGAACAAGAATGAACACATAAACCTTTAAACTATCATCTGACACGTCACAAGTAAACAATACCACACTACATTACAAGACTTGGGAGTAGTGATTACAATCATTGTTATAGAACTTGTGAATGCATAACCTATGTCACAATTATCATAATAAACTTATTGTTAAAAGTTATAAGGCTATTGCAACTTGCTTCTTTGCCAATTTACAATCCTTTATTTGGTTTCGTTTCTACAATGAATGATAAATATCTAATATTGAATATTCTTATAAAGTCGACATTTTGTCCCACAAAACCCAAAGTCCTTGCAATGGCCATATCCCCTTTAGTTTCTTCAATGTTTAAAAAATATAGAACTTTTCAAAAATTGAGAAAAGAAGATGGTAAAATCACCACTAATATTGGCATTAAAAAGTATTGTCATCATTTAAAGATTCTTCTCATTGAGTGATCCATTGATAGTGCAACATGTTAGTTAAGCTTTTTACAATTAAATTGAAAATAAGTCATCTCCTTACCATTTGTAAAATAAGTATAAATTATAACTTAGGACAATTTCAAAAATGAACTCCAAGTAACGTAAGTCAAATAAAGTTGACACACCAAACCTTTTTAGAAAATGTTATATCTTTAGTGGACATTAGAGAATTAGTTTTCAGCTTCATTAACGACCTTTGCATGCAAACACACATTGAATGTATGTAAAGAATATAAAGTATGTCACTTTGTTCATACACATTGTGAATTAGTGGTCTTTGGAGGGATGCGGTTGTTGATGATTTTGGAAGGAAACAATATTTCAATGAGTTTTTTTTCATTCATCTTCATATTAATCAACCCAAAAAATAAACATATTTACGCCGTCATTTATATATGTGCTGCATGCTATTTGGAATAAGTTTCCACTAGGAAAGAAAAAAAATAATTCATGTATCACATAACTCTGGACTATTTCCGTCTTCCCATCTCAACTAAAACTCATTGAATATATTTCACAATTTACATTTCTATCTTCCTATCACAGCTAAAACCCAGTGAATGTATTTCACAATTTATGTTTTTGTCCACGAAAATTGGTAGGGAAGTCTGCAGAATCCCTCTCAGGTCAGGGTTTTTGAATGGGAATGGAAGATGCATGAAGCATAAGCGAATGTTGAGGTGAAGTGGAAGAAGAGCATATGTTGTGCTTTCCCCAACACTAAGAAGTTTGAGAGACAAATGCATAGTTGACCATGGGTAGGATGCATGCACCCAATGGATTGATGCCTATCTACGATGCCTCAGGGTCGAGGAGTTGCCTTAGGGATGAGGGTTTCAATGTTGGGTTTTATTTTTGCCATTTTGTTTTGGGTTTTATTTCATAGCAGTCAAAACTGGTTGTTTTTTTTCTTCTATATTTTTGTTTCTTATATCAATTGTCGAGATTATTACATTATGCATTAAGGGTTTTATGAATTCCTCTCTACATATATACATATTAAATATATTAATTGTAATTTAATAAATGTAATTTCATCATCGAAATATTTATTCATCAAAATTTAATTTCAAGATTGAAAATTTACAATTTGATTTGATTAAATATATTATAGAAAAATCCAAACAATAAATAGTTGAAAAATGTTTAAATCGAAATGTATTTTTTATTATTATTTTTGGTCAGATGCAAATGGAAATGATCAGAAATTTGTGATTAGATTGATTCACTTATGATTGCAAAGTGGTTTGAGGTATTTCCAAGGAAGAGTGTCCTTACATATGCAATGGATATGAGCAAGGGTTTCCACATTAGTAAATAGTAGTTGTAGTGAAAATCAAACAAGGTCTTCACATGGTGGATACGAATCCCTAAATAAGGGTTTGCAATATATCCAAGGCTACATTACCATGAGAGAAAGGGAGTTCATGGTGGAGTCTAATTCCCTCTTTGACATGACCATGAGAGCAAGGAAGTTCATGATAGAGTGTAATGATCTCACCTACTCCAATGCTTAGTGGATATCCACAATGTTTCATAGGAAAAAATGGATTAGATATACAAATAAACTCTTTAAAATATCCAAGAGCCCCCCTCCCCAAGTAGTGAGGGTCTCTTCCTTTTATAGCTATTGGGTAGAGTTGTGCCATATCATTGAAGTATCCATAGCCCCTTCGAAAAACACTTTGTGTAGTGCATGATAACTCTAGAACTAGGCTTTTTTACAAAAAGATCCCTTAGAAGCAAATGAGACTTGGAGGGATGTAGGGTTATTGATAACACTTGGGTGATAAAGGTCAAACCATACAATCTTTGTAGAAAGATGCAACTTTGACAAGTTGAGGAGACTTTCAAGGCAATGTAATGATTTTTATTTTGACCAATAGAGCAACATGCGAAGTAAATTGTTGTCCAATGTTGCAATTGTCATTCCAAAACTAGTCAAAAATATATTCTATCTACTTAGGTTGAGAGAGCACAATCTTATTTTTATTGCTGGAAAATTTGAATAGCAAGAAAGAAATGTAGCTTGAGAGTACAACAAATACCTCAATGGCATTATGATATTCCTACTATGGACACCCATTCCTCTAAAGACCATTGTCCATGCATGGTTATGAATTTTATAACAAGCACTTGAGTTCAATGGATAATTTCCTAGCATACCATGTAATATGTGAAGATCATACACAAAAAATTAGGCAATGGATCATGTCAAACTATAGATTCAAGTTTTCGCCTAACGTGATACCATGTTAAAATTATATGAAAAGAATTGAAAAGGTTTAATTGGTTACACACCAAAGGGATTCATCTTGACGTGAGGATGGTTTGCAGTGATGCATGAAAAGGAGGATGCCTTGGACATTCTAAATTTCTTGTGGAAAGTGGACTCTTCACCAATGAGCCTAAAGTTATGGAGCACATGTTTCAATGCGTGGAAGGAGAGGGATGATTAGATCCCTTTTTAGGTCAGGATCCTAGGCCTTGTGATCGAGTGATGGACCAAGGAGCCATTCAAAGAGATAGGTAATAAAATTGACATATTTATCTTTGCAGATATGCCCTTTGAGAAAATTGATGATAACTCCTCCTTATAATGATAAATCCACTAGTGATGATTACAACCTGGACATTCTACCCATTTCATTACTGAACAACAATGGGTTTTGTTGTGGTTTTCCTTCTTTTCCCTTTTTGTTGTTGTTGAAAATAACGGTTCTTACATCCTTTCTTCCAGATACATGGGATATTTGGTGATGAAGAACTTCACCCACAATTAAATCTCACAACAGATGGGTGTGGAACCCATAGTATATTACCGACATTCATCATTCTCATTATCCTCATTCTAATGATAACAATTATTGCCATCATCGAGGTCATCATTATTATCATCATTGTTCTTGTCGTCTTGATTATTATGATGATCATCATCTTTGTTGTCATCATCATATTAAACATCACCATTGTCATTGTCGTCGTCAATTTCATCTCATCACCATTGTCATCACTCCACTCTATTATCCAATTTCTTACAATTAATTATAATGAAGAAAACATCTAAGCAAAAGGAAAAATCCCATTATTTGCCTTCCCAAACTAGCATCACACAATCCAAGATCATGTTTTGGCCCAATAAACCAAATATTAGGATAATGAATATTGCAATCATAAACATCATCATGATGGTCATCATCATCATCCTCATTATCATGATGGACACCATTGTCATTTTCATAATCATAATCCTTATCCTTGTCCTTGGCCTTGTCATCTACATCCTCATCAACGTCATCTTTGAAATAACATATATATATTATTTTTTATAAAAAATGTAAAATGAATGCACATATAAAAACATCAAATAAAAAATATAAAAAGTAAAACAAATACCCAAAAAAACAAATAACAAAAACACAAAGAAAAAAACAACAATGATTCTTCATGCCATTTCATTTGATTCGAATAGCGGGAGAATTTCGACATAGGTGGGGATTTGTGGGGCTACGAGTTTTGAATGGATTTGTTGATCTATGAAATGAATCTTTTCTTTCTTCACTAAATAACAAACTATATCTGAGCAAATAGGAGAAAATAGGAGAAAATCTTTCAAAAAATAGGTTTTCCAAGACACAAAAGGGGGCAATGCTCATTTTCTTCTCCATGATCAGATATATCCCATCTAGTGAAAAGAAGGGAGGACGATTTTCTATGTTGATCGAGGTTTACCAAGGGGGGTCACCTGTGGAGTTGTGAATCTAAAAATGGGGGACACACTATTTTCTTGGGGGCGCATTCTCGTCCAACGTTGATCGTTGATGTTGTTTACTGTTGAGGGAGGGGCTGCCAAGGTGTATTGGACACATTTTATGAGATTTATCAACACACCAGATCTAGGGCATTACAGTTTGAGATTGGTTCCATTGAAAATACTTTTCCAGCGCTCTAAAAATCTGTTGGGGAGCACTTCCTAATGATATTCATTGGCTAAGTGTTATAGCTGATTTTACCACTCCAGGTGAATCACTATGCTATGGCCTTCCCCTGTCCCTTTGCAGACTCCTTAGACCCCTTGTACCATTTTTTGTCCTTTGATGTTTCCTTGACCATCCCTATAAACATGTGAAAATTAATACATGTGACTTTTAAACCCCTAATCGCATATATACGCGGGTTTGACCCCTAAAACCGTGTACATCGGGATGTGTGCAAAATCCAAATCCTTTTGGAGTTTTCCTCAACATGGATCCGACTCACTTGACTCCCGGCCTTCCATATGCCTTGAGATCGCTCGGTTTCGACCTTTCATTACCTCTTTGGGAAGCTATATAAGGAACTCTTTGATACATTGAAGGCATATGAGAGAATTGAGAGCAAAGAAACTATAGTCCATTGTTGATGGAACTTGTGCTTGAGTCTGCATCCCTTTGTCCCTTGGAGCGCTTTTGTGTTCTTCCTAAGCTTTCCTTTTGCTTGTGAGCTTGCTATAGAGAGATGGAGGATTGAGGTGGTGGAGGCCCAAGTGGGGGATTCAGTTTCTTCGATTCGCAGACGTGCTGACAGAGGCTGTATCCAATGTAATCTATGATTTTATATTAATAGAAATATATTTTCCTGTCCAATAATGTATGTTTGAAAGAATATTTTATCCATGGATGATTTCAAATGCTTATACATTGTTGATTATATATGCTAGAATAGATCTAACGCCAAGATATAAAGTATGCTTGTCTTGTTTACTTGTTGTTGAGGAAGTGATTTATCAATTCAAGCTGAAGTTGGAAAGCTCAATGGGGATCTACGTCAACCGTCTGAAATAAGGTACGAGGTCTGGTCCTTTAGTGTTAGATATTTGATTTCTATTGCATATTGGAAAGGATTGATTTCTAGAGTCAAGTTGTCTGTTGTGGTACCCCAAGCCATAGGAATTTCTCTCCGTAACAAAATTGGAGACTCCGCTGGGGAGTTCCTAGTAGTTGTCCTTTGGAGGTTTTCTATCGGCATTCAATGAATTTGAATTGCTCTTTTTCTATTGTTTCTGTGTCGGGTCTAGGGGCATGTTTGCCTGGTAGTGTTTGATTGGTGTGAAGTTTGTCTCAGCTTGTCTGTTTGCCTTTATTTTTATGCACCTTTCTTCCTGTATGCGAGTTTTTAACTCACATTTTCGTATATACATAGGTTTCACTGCTATTTCCGCGTACACACGCGGGTTTACTGCGAACAGTAGCGCATTCCCTTAGTTTTTCCTTCTAGAGAAAGTTGGATGATTGCTGGGTGAACTTTGATGATTGTTGAGTCTACTTTGATACTGTTAGAGTCTGTATACACCTCTATTTCTGACTAGAGACATTTTTTTTAGGGTAAAATTTCTTTTTTGAGAATGTTCTTGTCATTGTATTTTCAATTTTTTGTTTTGGGATTAGTGAATTAGATTTCTTTTACCTTAGTACTTTGCTTGAGTGTTGCTTGAGTGTGCTTGCAGATTCTGGGGGTTGTAGAGCCATTCTTTTGCTTTAATATCTCATTTTTATTTCAAAAAATCCAAAAATATTTTCTTATCATCATGCATTACATCTTGCATTTTGCATAGTACTTGCACTAGATTTGCTTTGGAGTATTAGTCAGGATTTCATATAGGAAAGCTTGCATTTATCATTTGAAGAAAATTGTGCATTTCACCTAGTAGCATACCCTGTTTTCATGGACACAATGCATTTGCATTGATTGTTAGGTGTGCATTTTACTTCAAGTTGTGTCATAACACCATTAGTTTCATGGCCATATACCTCTTTTGAGTAATAAAGCCAATTAAAATCAATGCTTAAATTAAAATGAACTACACTATTTTATTTGATAGGGTTCACCAACAAGATTAGGTTTTAGGGTCTTGGAATAGTTCATTGTGAGTAAATTCTCCAAGACCAGTAAACAACAACATGTATGGGTGAACGGGGCTATGTTAGCGGATACCATACCATCATTTCACCCATTTTCCTCACCATAAGAGATAGAGCCCAGTTACCATATGCGATAAAATAGAAAGAATTCCCCATTTTCCCCGCTATAAGAGAGAGAGCCCCAAGTTGTTTTCATGAGTGTGTGAAATTCCTTGGTATAACCAGTGTTTCTTAGGATCCTCCTCTCAAAAGGGAGTTAAGCACAAGGCAGTGTGAGCGGTTATTGATTGGGATGACCCCTAGTCATAATTGAGTAGCACCGGAGATATTTCCAGGATTGTATTCATATCTGGGGGTCTTTCGAGAGTTTTAGGCATTGCTACCCTTCCCATACGGTCAATCCCACCTGCGACTGTCCGCCTGAGAACTGATTAAATTGAGGTGACCTTAGTGGCCTTACCTAGGATATCAAGGGGGTACTCTGCAGGGGTTATTCTGTGGGTGTCCCGACCAGGTTGGGGTCGGACAGCACAGTCGCTTTACGCGTTGAAGCTGAGGGCCACAATAGTTGGTTACGTACCTCCACTTGTTGTGTATGGGAGTCTCAAGCCTCTCCTAGCTGAGACATACCTGCTTCATTTAGGAGCTCACTTATCCTACCCTTGATTGCTTGTGTTTGGCTTTATATTTTATTGGTGATTTCTCTATGCACATTAGCTTGCTTAGGGTTTGCGTAGATAGAGAGTCTTTTATATTTTTTGAGTCATTGTGGATTCAGGTGTGGCTCCTCGCCATTCTCGTTGTTTAGCAGGACTTTCGCCTTCTACATCTCCTCCTCCTTTGGGAGAGAGAAATAGACAGTCCAGGAGGACTACTTCGCACATTGATTCACACATGATGGGAGACCATGTTGAAGGTATTCCTAAACCACCCTCTCCCATTCAAGTGGAAGATGGGGATTTTACTCCTAACTATGATCCTTCACTTGATTTGACTAATTTACGTCCTATGATTTCTAAGATAGGTACTTTTCATGATAGACCTACTTACTCTAGTGTTGATTCCCCATTGACGCATCGTCAGTATGGAATTTCGGAAGATGATGAGACTCATTTTGAACCTAAAAGCACTAGTTATAGTAGTTATGGTATGTCTGGTTTTCCCACACATGATTTGGCATTCCATGTTGAGTCTGATTTTGAGCGTAACACTATGCCTGGGGGCACTCTCATTCCTTACCATGTGGAGAGGTTTGGGAGCACAAGTCACATTGCACCTTCCATCCCGGCGGTGGAAGCTACATCACATATTCCTCCTAGGTCTAGGGTCAATGATCCTATTAGGATACCAGATTCGAGACGAGTCAACTATAGGGAATAACATGTACATAATTACACGGGTCCCTTTGTCCTCTATCCCTAGTTCTTTGAATGTTCACCCTCCACCTCATTCACGTGGTCCTTCAGGCCAGAACATTTCTACGAGTCATGTCCATACTATGGTTACTCAACCAGTTGTGTCTCAGGTTCATGCACCACCCGTTGTTTCGAGAGGTCATGTTCATACTTCTAGAGGTCATATTACTACTTTCAGAGCATATATTCCTACTTCCGGAAAGTATATTCCTACTTCTGGAGTGTATATTCCTACTTACGGAGTGTCTCATGGGACATCGCATGCGATGACTTATGGACCCTATTATGGGACACAGTATGGATATGGTTCTTCACCTTATGGGTGTGGGTATCAACAAACTGCTTACTCTCCTAATTATGGCTTTGTAGCTCCAAATAGTCAAGGTACACCACACTATGGTGCTTCGATGCCACCCTATACGAGTCAAATGGGAGGAGGGCACTATGGCCAAGGCCATGGTGGTTATGGTAATCAAACCTATGTGAATCAAAACTATTAGGGAGCAGTCCATAGACCTAATCATCCTAGAATTCCTTTCCTCGCAACGCTGAATCTTCCTGACTTGTCAAGATTAACGAACAATCCTGTAGCTCATGAGTCGGCTTGGCCGGCTGTCCCTACTAAGCTTCCCTCAGACATACCCAAATTTGAGGGCAAATTGGGAAAGGATCTAAGCGAACATGTTACTACCTTTCACCTATGGTGCTCTTCAAATTCCTTACACCAGGACTTAATCCATTTAAAGCTGTTTCAACACACCCTTATAGGGCCTTCCGCGAAATTGTATATAGAGCTACCTAGGGGGGCATTCGCTTTGTTCGATGACCTAGCGATGAATTTTCTTAACCACTTCCAGCTACAAGTTCATTATGACATTGGTACGGAACTCTTGTCGACATTTCAGCAGGATAAAGCCACACATATCTCGGATCATATCCAAGAGTGGCATAGACGAAAGAGGTTGATTAAAGCCTTTATACCACCAAAATTCCTCCTCGAATGGTTCCTTAAGTCGTTATTGCCATATATAGCAAAGAATGTTTCTACATCCGGAGTGCAAAATGAGGAACAAGCCATTTTTAGGGCACAGGAACTGGATTTGATTTATGCTCAATCCGGTTTGTTATATGAGATTATTCCCAATGCTCCGCATTCTAGTTTCGACCCCAAAGTTAAACCTGGACCACATGCCGATGGCATTGTTGGTTGTGCGAGTGCTAAACCTGTGGATTCGGTTGAAAAACAAGTTATTTAATTGTCAATCAACCAATCTGCTTTCGGACAAGCCACGGCTTCGTCTCAACTCGCCCAAACGGCGAGTGTGCTTTCGGTGCAATTGTCAAACCAAAAGGGTAACCAGCATCCCGGACGGAATAAAAAGAAAGGTAAGAATAATCATAAGGGTGGGAATAGGAATGAAAATTCTAATAACAATGACAAGAATGCCCGTAATGCTGGTGGGGACAAGCAAGCTAAACATAAGGTTAAATTTCCTTGCAAGTTGTATAAGGAAGATCACCTCACTTACTTGTGCCCTCGTGTTGATGAAGCCTCGAGATTCTTAGCGCAGGGCCCAGCTGTGCTGACTAACCCTTTACCTCACAATCAAAATATGAACTCGAGGACCCATGATCAATCTGGTGGTGATCAAGATCCGCCGGAGGGTACTAGTCGTGGTTGCATTAACATGGTATGTGATGCGAAAGTTGTGACCCGTGCGAAAGACTATGGCTTGTCACAACCCAACCCAGGAAAGGAACTTGATCCACTAGGGACTCCTTTGCATATTGAAAAACCTGTGGATAAACCTGAAGATGCACCTCACATTCCTAAGGGAGTCCTTAAGCGTTCGAGGCACAATCCTAATGCTCGAGCCACCCAGAACTATTATGTTGTCGAGGATTTGGGCCACATTCCTTGTGCGATGTCTGCACTATAAGTACTTTAGAGTTGTCCTTTGCAAAGGAAGGATTTTCTTTCTACCCTTGGTGTGAATGATGATAATTCTTCCTCCGTGATTAAATTTGAAACCGCTGGACTTTAGCCTCAATTGCCTTACTATGTGTCTCTTTTGATTCACGTAGAATGTCTTAACATGACCGTCAAGCACACTGTGATTGATGAAGGTGCTGCTGCTTCTGTGATGTCTTTATTATGTTGGAAGGGCTTAGGTTCCCCTGAGTTGTCTAAATATGCGACCATGTTAACTGTGTTTGATGGGAGATTGTTTAGGCCACACAGGATCCTTCCTTCCCTTAAGGTCCATTTGGGAGGGAAGACCATTGCGATAGAGGTCGAGGTGGTTGATGCGCCCCTTGACTACAATCTCTTGCCGGGTAGGAATTGGATGTATAGTATGCAAGTAGTAGCTTCTTCCCTATTTCACGTTGTATGCTTTCCATTTAACAGGAAGATAGTTATGATTGATCAAATGTCATTCAAGAATCCGTCAGTTACCGCATCTTCAGGAACTTCAATCCTATTTGTAGAGCACTCTCAGCCAGAAATTGGGAGTGTGGGTGTGGGCATGTATCCATCCCTCATGGCAAGTTTTAGTTGTCCTGCACCTATCCTTATGATAGGGTCTAGTTCCGGTGAGGCTTTGACATCTATGATATCGGTGTCTTTTTGCACGATTCATATGGAATATCCTTGGATTCTTCCTACACCGAGTACTTCGAGTGATCCCATCGTGACGGACATGTCGTTGCCTGCAACTATGGTAGCTCATCAAGCTAATATTGAGTGTGTTGCAGAGCCTAGTCCTTGCTCTTCACGGACAAAGGAGGAGGACCCTTATGTGTTGCCTGTATGGGTAGTATAGTATTCTCACATGCACGACTGCCTTGATAGTGTTTTTCCTTCAGACGAAGCAATTATTGAGGCCATGTCGAGAGTTGAGCCACCATGGGAAGAGCTCCATCATATATTTTACTTTATTCCCGAGCTTGACCACTTGGAGCGTGAGGAACTTAGGGAGGTTCTTAGTGAGAGAATTGGTAGTCCTATGGTTCCATTAATCTCTCCTGGTCCGATGGCTGATGGAAACATGGCAAATATATCTCCAACGATTCCTATCAATATCTCTCGTGATCCTGGCAGGATAGAGAGTGTTTATATTGGGGCAGAATGTTCCCATGCTAAGATTCAAGAATACACCGAGCTGTTTAAAGAATTTCATGATATATTTGCTTGGTCTTATGATGAAATGCCAGGTATTGACCCTCGCATTGTTGAACACGAGATTAAGACTTATCCCAACGCTAAGCCTATTCGACAACGCTTGCGTGCGGTGAATCCTAGGAAAGCACCCACGATTAAGGCAGAGATAAAGAACCTATTGAAAGCCAGTTTTATCCATCCCGTTCCCTTGATGGAGTGGGTTTCAAACCCTGTTTCGGTTGACAAGAAGCAGGGAGCGATCCGCATATGTACTAATTTCTGTGATTTGAATCGTGTCTGTCCTAAGGACAATTTCTCCACACCATTTATTGATCAGATTTTGGATGAGTGTGCAGGTAGCGAGGTTTTTTCCTTTATGGACGACTTTTCTGGATATAATCAGATACAAATCAAACCTGAGGACCAACATAAGACTGCATTTATTTGTCCTTGGGGAACTTTTGCATATTGGAAAATGCCTTTTGGCCTGAAGAACGCCCGGAGCTACTTTTCAGTGGGTCATGACCTTGATCTTCCATGATCTCAAATTGATTATCGAAGTGTTTTTGGATGACCTTGCTGCTCATTCTCGTATGAGAATGCATCATTCCTATCATTTGAGATTGGTATTCGAAAGGTGCCGCCATTATTTGGTTAGGTTAAATCCTCACAAGTGCATCTTTTGTGTGAAGTCTGGTCACTTGTTAGGATTCATCATTTCTAAAGAGGGTATAAGAGTCAACCCTTTGAAGGTTGAGGCAATTCTTTAGTTGTCTCCCCTGAAAAATATTTGTTATCTTCAATTTTTGTAAGGCATGGCAAACTTCTTACGGAGATTCGTTGTCAATTTTTCCAATTTGACTAGAGGCTTCATGCGTCTATTGAAGAAGGACACCACCTTTTGTTGGGATGAGCGAGCCCAGGAATCCTTTGATGCGCTCAAGCGAGCCCTAGCATCAGCCCTAGTGATTAGTCCTCCAGACTATAGCCATGATTTTCTACTTTATGTGGCCGCGTCCATGGAGACGATTGGTATGGTTTTGGTTCAAGAGGATGAGGAGCTCCAAGAGAATGTCATATACTATTTGAGCCAGAATCTTATTGATGTGGAGATCCATTATTCTCATGTTGAGAAGCTTTCCTTAGCTACTATACATGCGGTTCAACGGTTGAGACATTATATTCTCCTTCGCCAGACCTTGGTTGCAGCCCATATCAATCCATTTCAATTCGTCCTCACTCGAAGGATGATTGGGGGAAAATATAATAAATGGATAGTCATCCTGCAAGAATTCCATCTCGAGTTTGTTTCAGAAAAATCGAAGAAATCGTTGATTTTTGCAGAGCTTATATCAGATTTCCCAAGCGAGGACAAGGAGTTGGTTTGTGAAGATACGTTTATCGATGAGAAAATCTTCTTAATCTCAAATTTAGAACCATGGTATGGGGATATCATTATATATTTACAAACATTGAAGGTCCCTACTCATCTCTCACGGGATGAACAACGATGATTACATCACGTGTCTAAGAATTACCTCATAGTGGATAACACTTTGTACTGCTGTGGGGTAGATTATATTTTACGATGTTGTTTAACTCATGAAGAGGCCGAGGTAGTGTTGAATGATTACCATGGAGGGGCGTGTGGTGGTCATTTATCTGGTCTTTCTACAGCCCAAAAAATCTTAAGAGCAGGTTATTTCTGGCCATCGATCTTTAAGGATTGTGTATATGTGGTCAAGAGGTGCCATCCTTGCCAGGTGTTTGCACATAATATGTGCTCAAAACTTGCCCTGTTACATCCCATCATCACCACCAGTCCCTTCATTAATTGGGGGCTTGATTTTATGGATTGCAACCCAGCTTTAGCTGGGGGGCATCATCATATCATAGTGGCTGTTGATTACTTCACAAAATGGGCTAAAGATATGCCTACAGTTAAATACGACAGTGAGACATATGTGCACTTCATATTCAACTAGATTATTACTCGGTTCGGGATTCCGAAAGAGCTTGTCACTGACCATGGCTCACACTTTCAGAACCATATGATGGAAGAGTTAGCATCAAAGTTAGGGTACAAACAAGAGCATTCCTCCTCTTACTACCCTCAAGCGAATGGACAGGTAGAGGTAGTGAACAAATCACTCAAATCCATTCTCCAACGAACCATCACACACAGCAAGAATAATTGGCACATTATGTTATATCCGGCTTTGTGGGACTATAGAACCGTTGTTAAGACTACCATGGGTTTTTCTCCATATCAACTTGTACATGGAGTGGAGTTGGTATTTCCGGTTGAGTGTGAGATTCCTTCTTTGAATCTAGCCATAGAGCTCTTACCAGACACTTCACCATTGGAGGAGCGTTTGGTCCACCTTGAGCAACTTGATGAGTAGCGTCGAGATGCCTTGGTGGCTCTAGAGGTAAATAAGCATCACATAAAGGTCCAGTACGATAAGTTTGTCCAACCAAGGAGGTTTAGTGAGGGAGACTTGTTCCTTTTGTGGGATCAACCGAAAGAACCCTTGGGGGCAGGAAAGTTTAACTCCATGTGGCGTGGTCTTTATGTCGTCAAACGTGTGTTAGGGAAGGGCACTTATGAGTTAGTGGATTATGGGGGGGCAGCCTTGGCGGAGCCTAGAAATGGGCTCTATCTCAAAAAGTACTATGCATGATTTTCAGCCAAGGCTGGTTATTGTATATTATTGTACAATTTTTCATAGGTAGGTCTTTTTCTTATAGCGATTGGGTTTGTGATTAGTTTTCATTTCTTTTGGCATATGTCAATGGAATCTTCCACCTTATTAGGATTCGTGGATGGTGCAAGCCATCACACTCAACACTTAGCCTCTGCTGCTTGGGTGATTTATACTCCTATGGGTTAGGTATTGTATTCAGGAGGCGTATGTTTACGACCATCTTCAAACAATGTTGCTGGATATAGTGTCGTTATTGAGCTTCTGCGAGATGCCATTTTACATGGCGTTCTCTCTCTTGAGGTACGTCTTGATTCGGAGTTAGTAGTGTCACAGCTTAATGGTTTGTACCATGTTAGAGATCCGACATTATTAAGAAGATTCTTACATGTGAGATTATTAGAACGAAAATTTGACAATATAACATACATACATATTCCAAGAATTAGTAATCAAGTTGTTGACTCATATACTAACTACGTGTTAGATTGGCATTTGTTTTATACACAATAAATTCATCACAAACACAAATTTTTACACATTTAAATAAATAAAACGATCATCATAAAAAATTTTATAAACATCCAAAATGTGGTAGTACATAGTGTCATAATACAAAAAAGGGGCTCTCGAGCCACCAAAATATAATACACGGTAGTACAAAATGTATCACTCCCAGGTATCTAAGCCTATGGAGGAGGAGGGGGGTTGTGATCGTGGAATTTCACTATGGCTCTAGCTAGCCATTGAAATAACCGCACCCATGCTCGTGGTACACCCACCACCTAGAGCTGCATGGCCTCAGGCAAGTCCTCGACTTGTGACATGGGTACTTTGTGTGTCAGCCTCACGAATTTGGTAGGAATGCTCTGGAGCGTCTGCTTCGCATCCACACCCATGATATCATCTCCTCTTCCCCTCCGTCTATGATGAGGGAAGCCTTGAGGCCGCCATGGTCCCACATCTACATGCATATGGTAGATGTCACTATGTGTTGTCACCCAAAAATATGTCTTTTGATTCCATATAATCAGAAAACACAAAAAAATTAAATAACTCAAATTTTAAAGAGAGGGTCGAGATTCGTTACCAATGTCACCGTCTGTCGATCCTTGTGGTAGCGGCATGTCCGGGTCTCCCTGAAAATATATCCCTGCACAGGGGTAGTCATCAATGGAAACTATCTTTCATTGCCACCACGAAAAGAAATCAGCTGGATAGGGGTTGGACACCCTACCTCCCCCAAGTCTGTGCATCGCATCTGCCCAACACCGTTGGGATGGATCTCGAACCCCGTGTAGAGGAATGTCAACTCTAGGGCTCAATCCTAGAACATGCTAAAACAAAAACATGCTCAGTATGCTGCTAAAACTGAAGTTTCGCACTCTACCCATCTTACACTCACTGAGATGGTGTTTCATGTTGCCCAGTAATGCAGTGCTCTAATCGTATACCGTGGGTCTCATGCACTTCACTGCATAGAACATCAGAGGTTGCGAGGCCTAGTGGAGTGAAGCCAAGCCTGCTATCCTGCCCAGTGTCAGTAGGATGGCCTTTAGGCCCAGTACCTGCATGGAGTTAGTTGGGATCTGACTCCCCACCTTCTCCATGTCTAGATAGCAGTAGACCACAATGTACTCATCTATAGTCAGGCCACCTACGGGCCCACGAGAACGTAGGTTCACTACTTCCCCCCGTCAAGAAAGTCCAATAATAAAGTATATGTCCTCCACCTCTATGGTGAGGGACATCCCGTCTATCTGGAACGACTTTGAGTCTGGGTCCCAGTAGTCCACCAACATCTGTAGTAGCCCTGGTTTGGCCCTTAAGCCACCAAGACACCAAAATTTGTATAGCCCACATGCACGTAACGCTTGTTGAGCCATTAGATCGGCCCTTACTTCCTCTTCTACATCACCATGTTCACGTTCTCTCCATTCTAGGACCATCCTACACAAAAAATTTGAATTTTGTCCATTAGAACACTTGAAAAACCTTAAGCGCAGCTGCATACGCGACTGTTTTCCAAAGATCCATGTATATAAGTGACTGTGAGGGAATTTTTTGCTTATATCCAGCCCTATACGCAGAAAACCCCTCAATTTCCGCATGGGCCACAGCGGCTATTTTGGAATGGCCTAGAAAATCAAATACACCATGGAATTTGACAAAAATTGCATCAAAATGAAAGAGTGGAGCATGGGTAAGTACCTGGAAAAAACGGTAGTGGATTCTGCCAGCTGGATCTCCTGGAATTCGCTGTCGAAGTTCTAAGCTCAAATGGGTAAAAATTTCAAATGTTTTATAATGTTTTGAATTTTTTACTATTTATATAAATTTTTCAAAATTTTGAAAATTTTTACCCCCTTTCCTATAGTTTGGACCGTTTTTGGACTAATTTATGATGTAGGAGACCTTTTTGAGTGTTGTTTCAGCCGTTGGATTGACTCGTTCGTGTCGATTTCAGGTATCATGTCTAAACTGGCATATAGGTTAAGTTTCATCACCGTTAGGCATTTTGCATGACCTTATGACCATTTCATTGTAGCCTTAGGTACGAACCCACTCTATTATGTCACGAAACCTTCTTGTTGTTTTAGAAGTGGCATGATATGAGTGGTAGAGCTTAACCTTACATGGGTACCCTAGTTAGCACCTTATTTGCATCTGGTGCCAATGTTGACATTTTGTCCCTTAGGGTGTGGAAGTCCATTGTATAGTATTGCCATGACATTTCATAAGAGCCTCATACTCCTCTTGATCTTTTGCTGGCCTATTTCCCTTAGGACTCCCTAATGTAAAGTTGTAATTGCATTATCATGAGCTTTTCCTGCCTTATTGAGCCTTACGCCGGATTCCCTGACATTGAGTTTTAGCCATATAGCCCAAGCTTTTCTCATGTCTAGCCATGAAGAGCCATTTTATATATCCTTTGCAGCTTGATTCCCTATTTTTATCGGGAGGGGATTCTCCCCCGAGTGTCACTATCCTACACATGTATCCTTGCATTGAGAATAGGTATGTTCCACTGCTTGGAACTAGTTTGTTTTCCCATATGACACTCGTCTCCTCCTAGTCTGTAACCATAAAGCAGTTTTATTCTTTTTCAAGCTATTTAAATATTTGAAAAAGTCCAAAAAAAATCAAAAAACCAAAAATTCAGACAAGGAAAGATGTTATATTTTGGTAGCTGTCGAGTCATGTCGCCTTCAAACAGAGCATTATATATCACATCCGTTGTTTGGGTTTATAGTTTGAATTTAGGAGTTGTACTTGTTTATCTGAGTTTATCTCCACCGACTGGTTAAGCTTCCAATCCCCATGGAGCCTCTGTCGATGCATCCTGTGTCGCAAAGATGTCCTAGTTTGCATATAGAGTCTATGCTGCCTTTATTTAGTCACCATTCGTCATTATACTCTTGTTCGAAGGAAGTTGAAACCTGAGTCGGCCATTCCTCAGTTATCCTGACTTTGCATGTCGGCCATTCCCGATACAGTTACTGGTTCATGCACCTTATGATTGAGTCCTTCCACATTATACAGCTTTGCTGAGTACCTTGTGTTGGATGATGGGGGATTCCTTAATGCCCTCCTTCCAATGGATTTCATCCCATCGACTTCAGATCATTTATTCTGGGATTGGAATCTAGAGTCATTTTCCAGTGCCTTGATACTTGCAGTCATCAGTGGCAGGTTCTCTCGCCATCGACAGTTTTTTAGGAATACATCAATGTCCCCTGATCGATGGATCCTCTCAAGTGTTCGACCTCAACACATTTATTCACACTTGTTAGTTTTCACTCTAGTAACTTGATTCCAATTTTCATTATTGGTGGGTGATCTCGCGTCTGTTAACGGTATACATCAATGACCAGTAATTAGACGATGGATTACTATGTTCGACCTCGACACCTCTATTCACATAGTAGGACATGTACTCGTAGCGGTTTGGGTAGAAGACCTTCTAGGTTGGTGGCATCTATTATATGTTACCTCCTTGATCGTGTCAGTGTTCATGAGATTTCAGCTCTCGTGACTTGATTCCAGTATATGTCAGACATTTCCAACCATTATGGAGATCTTGATCCATTATATATCTTCAGCCATTATGGAGATCATGATCCTTTGTATATATTCATCATGGATATTTTGATCTATGTATATTGTACATGGTGATGACCACTTACGTGATATTTTGTATCATGCCTATTCATGGCCATTGTACTCTTATGTATCTGGGACTACTAGATGTATTTGCAGTTATGTGCAGAGTTGTATCATTGTACTATGCTGATTGGGTGGCTGGTATTCCATTTGGGATCCGTCGTCACTCTACTTCTGGGATGGACTTATAATGTATTTCGGCCATCGTATGACACCTTTGACCTCACACATTAGGGGGCATCTATTATAGCTGATTTTATCACTCCATGTGAGTCACTCTGATATGGCCTTCCCCTGTCCCTCTACAGACTCCTTAGACCCCATTGGACCATTTTTTGTCCTTTGATGTTTGCTTGACCATCCCTATAAACATGTGAAAATTAATACATGTGACTTTTAAACCCCTAATCATGTATATATGCAGGTTTGACCCCTAAAACAACGTACATCGAGATGTGTGCAAAATCCAAATCCTTTTGGAGTTTTCCTTGACATGGATCTGACTCACTTGACTCCTGGCCTTCCATATGCCTTGAGATCACTTGGATTCGACCTTTCATTACCTCTTTGAGAAGCTGTATAAGGAATTCTTTGATACATTGAAGGCATACGATAGAATTGAGAGCAAAGGAACTATAGTCCATTGTTGACGGAACTTGTGCTTGAATCTACATCCCTTTGTCCCTTGGAGAACTTTTGTGTTCTTCCCAAGCTTGCCTTTTGCTTGTGAGCTTGCTATCGAGAGATGGAGGATTGAGGTGGTGGAGGCCCAAGTAAGGCATTAAGTTTATCTGATTCGCAGGCGTGCCGACAGAGGTTGTATCCATTGTAATATCTGATTTTATATTAATAGAAATATCTTTTCCTGTCCAATAATGTATGTTTGAAATAATATTTAATCCATGGATGATTTAAAATGCTTATACATTGTCGATTATATATGCTAGAATAGATATAGCACCAAGATATATAGTATGCTTGTCTTGTTTACTTGTTGTTGAGGAAGTGATTTTTCAATTCAAGCTGAAGTTGGAAAGCTCAATGGGGATCTACGTCAACCGTTCAGAATAAGGTACGAGGTCTGGTCCTTTAGTGTTAGATATTTGATTTCTATTGCATATTGGAAAGGATTGATTTCTAGAGTCAAGCTGTTTGTTGTGGTACCCCAAGCCATAGGAATTTCTCTCCGTAACACTGGGGTCATGTCAAACTAGTTGGGAACAATTGCGAGGGATGCTACAACAATATTGGGGCCAAACAAATTGTTCTTTTCACCCACAGTGAGATGCAAAAAATAGTCATCTATATCAGTCAAGTTCCAAAAAGGTATTCTATAGGGTTGTTTACAGGCCATATTAAAGTGAGACTTTATCCATATGTACTAAGCTTATTTGCTGCAATAACATAGATAATGTCTTGATTTGAATATATGTACTATTGTCTAATGTTGAATCCAATAGAATTTCAGTTGCACCAATTGTTAAATGATATTTTCAAACTGTTTGATTAAACTCCTAAACCAACAAAGTCTTAAACACAAAGCAATCAATTCGGGAACAAGTCATCTTTGGTTTTTTTCAACCTAGAAGTATCTCATATTAACCCATAAGAACTTGTACTTAACTAGGGAAATGTGCACTTTAATGTTCCAAGGCATGTTTATATTTTGATACTCTTGGATTTGATTTCCCCTATCAGGTTAAATTGGTTGGTGTGGTATCCCATTTTAGCCGATGAGAACTTGTCCGTTACTGGGGAAATGCATGCTTCATCTTCGCAGGTATGTTTATATTTAGATACCCTTAGATTTTGATTTCCTCTATTGGGTTAAATTGGTCCATGCAGTACCTTGGTTTTTCTATACATTTTGGGTCCATTTTCCCTCCCTGTAACATGACAATAGTTTTTTCTTCATTTTCTTCTTTTTTAATATTGTATACCTCAACATTCTAACCATTTCCTACATTGCAGTTCCCATGTTCCCTTCCATTTCGATAGCACTTCCTTGATGTTTTATCAGGGATTCTCATGTTGTCCATTTGGTCCAATTTCTTTTTGTAGAAGATTAACTTATCTATGCTTTCAATTCAATGGGGTGTATCCCTGTTTCTACCAACCTGATTTCATATTAAAGAATGAAGCACTCATTACTCCTATATAAAATCTAGACATGCCTCGGTTAGTACTAGCCATGGGAATCCAATTTGAACGGTGGTTTAGCAGGATGGTTGTAAAGGGCGAAAAAAATTGGCCACAAGAAGTGTAGTTAAGAATGATATTGTAGGTAGGCCTCTTTATAGGTTTGGCAAGCTCCAAAATCTAGTTTCTTCAGGATTGATATATTCTGCTACCGATGTGGAGAGAAGGGTCTTTATTGGAGTTAAAATCAGCTTCTTTGCATCTATGGTATTTGGATGGAATTTCCATCAAATATTGACTCTAATATGGCTAATGATTCAATGGGAGGATCAATGATTGGTGAATTCAAATTTTTTGCATCAACCATGCCTGCTACATGCTATGAAGTCAACATTATCTCTCTTTTTGTGTCACCTTTAATAACTGATTATTGTAGTGCATTTTAGATTGGCATGTGATGTATGCTGGAGGAATTAGGATGTGAGATTATGTATAGAAAATTATAGGATTCGAGCATGTTGACTTCGAGAATGATCATCTTTATATGTTGATTCAATTGCACAACCAAGAGGCGGAGTGCAAACTTATTCTATGACGATCTAGATAAGTTTGTGTTTTGGGACAGGTGGTTGTTTCCATTTGACAATTAAGGTAGGGTAAATAGTTAATTTACTTGAATGTTCATGTCATTATGTTTTTCGGTTTATTAGATAATAAAGTGAATTTAGGCACAAGAATTAAAGTCACATGTTAGAAATAAGGCCAGACATGTAAATTGTTAATCAGTATCCATCTTAACAAGGTAATATGTGGTTGAATAGGTGACTGTATCGCTCATGACACATATCATCATTAGTGTACCTCATTGTGACACATTCAATACTAATATTTCTCTCTCTTTCTCTCTTCAACTCTACTGTGTATCCGTGTATACTTTAATAGAAGCAAGCATATTTTCATTGAAAAACCTGGACATGCACCAACCTTTTCTCATTTATTTGGCTGGAAAAGTTAGAAAAACAACTGGGTTTGACTATTGATATTGGGATTGGATTGCTTCACATTCCCATACATGATGTCAAAACTTTCCTAAAACACATTGGTGTGGAGGAATGGATGAAGGCTGATTGAGCCTGACTAGTTGCTTGGGCCTTATTTCATATCTTTTTTAATTATGAAAGTCTTCACTATTTGCAATTGAAAGGATGATGGATGAAATTATGTGATATATTGTTGTATTTCATTTTGATTGAACATCGATGATTTTATAATGAGACAATTATTCTCCTATAATGAAAGTCTATTTTTTGTTTATATTTTTCAATATTTTCTATAATATTTAATATATAGGGTAGGTTCCCTATGTTGGGGAACCTGATATCACCTATGATGCCCCCTCCTCATGTCCCTGATATCGATCCCCAAGTCCCTATGTCCCTGAATATTGTTGAAACATTGTCTTTAGTCCATTTTACATTGGCCTATATATGTCTATAAATTGTAGTTTTTCCTTGGCATTTCATCATCAATCTTACCCAAAGATTCTCTCTTTGTTTTAATGTGCGTCACAAGGAATTATTTTTGTTATTATAAGCATTCAAACTCACTCCAAAGAAACTACTTTTGTGTTATGACAACTTGACTTTCCCTCTAAATCGTAAGACCCCAATTTTGGCACATGTAATATACTACGCTACATATATAAAAACTATATACTTATTTGTTATATGAACAGAATTTTGAAATGTTGTGAGTACATGTAAGTTGTAAATACTTGATATTTCTTGTTTTCTTTGATGTTGTAAAGGGATTTTGAATCCATGCTTAGATGAAAATGGTAAAAAACCACTTATTATATTTAAGTTTCTTGATCGTTATGTGACTATGAGAACTCGGATATGATTTTGAGTAATGATGCGTTGGTGTGAGATAGCCTAGTGTGTTGTGAGAGTAAATTTCATTATGAGAGATTGTCTCTTTTTTCAAGACGTGTTAGGTTGGTTGGAAATGTGAACAAGTGAAGTGAATGTATTTGGATGTATTTGTCCAATGAGAGGGATTGCCACTTGTACTACTTAAGTAATTTGATTTTGGATGGACATGTTACCCCCTGGCATGTTCGGGTGATTTGATGATTGATGTCTATGTGATATCACATCAACAATTCCACAAATAAGACTTGTGGTTCACCCATGGGTATTTTCTATCGGTACTTCCATATTTCCAAATCACCACTATTGTGTTGAAGTCAGTAACTATTTAAACTTCCTAGCACTTCACATTTTACTTGACTTGTGGAAGCATGTTCCTTTTTTACATGAGCATTCACTAAATGTGTCCAATCTTTGAAAGCCTTTTGAGAATTATCATCTATGGTAATTGATGTTGTTTTCTTTAATCCTTAAATAATGCAAGGTTATGCTTCACTTTTCCTTCATTATTCTCTAACATTGACATGAATGGATTTATAAAAATTATTTATTTTATTAGGGTGTCTATCTACACTTTCATGATTTGATGGCATGCTTTTTTGTTGGATACTATCTTCCAAATCTTCCATGAACTCCTCCTAAGGATGGAAACTATCACTTGGACCAAATCTGGGAGGATTAAATGTATTTGCACGTCTTGCTTTCCCTAGCTTCTCATAATCCCCAAGTTCTACCTAACTGTTTCTCCATGATTTTTGGCAAGTGTCTTTTGAATGTTTGAGACTAGTTTCAATGTTGAGTATTTCTCTTTAATTGAGATAATGGATATAAAGAGCGAGATCAACAAGATCAAATTGTCACTTCTGACATACTCAAAATGAATTTGCATTTTCTTGTACTGTATTTTCCATTCCAATTCCTAGTTACGAAGGGTTAGCATATCCTCAAATCTCCATTGGAGATGTTGGGCTCACTTGTAACAATATATTTGTAATGGATTTAACTCATCGTAAATTTTTAGTGCATACTTCAACTATGAGATACCATATTGATTTTCTTTATAATACTCGACCTGATTGTTTAAAATTCAGCCATGCTACTGACACTTTATTCATTGGCATCAATAAAACCCAATTGATACAATGATAAGGCCATATGATCTACTTCTTTAGTGTCCATCATAGTAGCTTTTGTAGTAAGCACCAGATCTTGGACCAAATTAAGATTTGTCCTTTCAAGCATTTTCCCTACTGTCAACTTTCTTTTCTAGTTGAGAGAGAACAAGGCTAGGCTTGAAACATCAGTAGTGGGAAGTGGGAGTTGGAGTGATAGGTTTTAGTTTCATTGTTATTTCGGCGTCAACTTTTTTCTTTATCTCCACCTATACTTCCCTTTTATCTACTCATGTTTTCTCCTATCAGATTCTAACATGTACTTAATCAAAAGGAAATGTTCTTCTCTTCGCCTTTTTTGGCTCCAATCTTCAACCATAAGACCATGTAATTCCTATTTGAAGTGCAAGTGCATGAATCCATTTTACATGATCATGCCTTCTAAATTTTTCCTCTACAAACTTATAGTTCAAAACAACTAACTTCCATTCTAGCAAATGTGGAATTATTCTACCCATAATATCATATGTACTTATGATAGGATGGGAAAGTTTTCTTTTAATCCTTTATTAGTAGAGGATTGAAGCCATCAATAATAGGGTGATACACGACCTCTATGAGCAATGAATTGTCAGGTATGAATCTATGCAATATATGAGAATCTTTAGTTGCACCATATATCCTTAGATAGGTGTTGTTTTCATTTACATTCCAATCTTCTACACTAACCCTCATAGTTTTCTTAATTAATTTTGGTGTTGGTTTGCAATAAAAAAGATCAAATAGTGGAGTAAGGAGGTGATCAAAGATTCTTGCATATTGTTGCATGTGTGTTCCCAAAAATCTTGGCAATTAACCTGCACCAGTGGTTATGATATGTTCAATAACCATCCTAGCACTGGGAAAGTATTACTAGCATAGATTATATCTAGCCGATATGAAGGCATGAAAAACTCAAAGGAGGAACGAGGATCTTGAAATACAACTCTAGAAAATTCCTTTGTCAAGTTATGATACAACATAACTTCCCAACGGAAGACCGATCCAATAAGAAAGTTACTTGAACCAAAAGGACATGATTGTTATTATTCATATTTTTGGAAACAAGTTTTTGGAGCTCCATGAGCTATTTAGGGTTTAAGGTGGATTGCATTGACCTGAATGGATTCGGTGGCTAACTCTATCCACCCTAACCAATCTTTACGGTGAATCATCCAGATTCACCATTGTGTATTTCATTTCCTAATATTTAGGGTGTTCACTGTAAATTTGGAGACTCTTTATAGGTGGGAGCTATGTTACCAGAAACGAGAAACGGGAAACGAAACGAGAAACGAGAACGGTACGAGAAACGGGGTTGAGAGGTTTCGCCTACAAGAAACGAGGAGAGAGAAAGATAGCAAAACTCAAGGTTCCCAGAATTGTAATGAACAAATTCAGAAATTCAGATATAATGAACAAATCTTCTACTTTTAGAAATCTTCTGCTACAAATTATACACAATTGATGTTGGTTCTGAACTGTCTTATTGAGGTAGCTCTGCTCAACTAAGGTCCTAAAAGGTTACCCAATGTGGAACAACCGTAAGATCTCTGTACTATGTGGCTCTGAGATCTTATTTGTAAACCAAAACTATGCAACTTTTAGTCTACATGTACAGTCACTCGTTACATATCCATTCTTTTATCAATTACTTCTAGCATGCGATTTTCCTTCTTGGATGGCAATATTGAGATTTTGATTGTGAGTCCAATGAACTAATACACTTTTTGATAAATTAAAACATATATAGGCTTAGTTTGAAAACCTAAAATGAAAATCAGGGAATTTCCCTAAATTTGGACCTATGAAAATCCACGATTGTGGAGTTTGCTTTTCCAGTGAGTATACTGCAATGGAAAAGACATTGAAGAGCACAACTTTTCACTGTCTATTACTGCACACATCGATTGAAAATCTGAGATATAATAGTTTTGGTAGAATATGTTAAATTAAGGCTCTTCAAACATCATAACATAAAGCACTTTAAGAACTTTGCAGTTTAAACTTATTGAAAATTTATGCATAACAGAAAACAGGATACAGTCGAAAGCCATTTCAGTTCTGTCTTTAGTTAAATCCTGTTAGAAGTGTCAGTGAGTGTACAAATATGTAGATGTGGCTACATTTCTACTCGGCCTACATTACTTCTGTCTGTCAAATGACCGTTTCGTTAGGTTCCTTAGATGATGCCACAACATTTGTTTGGCAATCATTGGATGCACACTGTTCATAGGCAGATTTTTGACTTGTCACCTACCAAATCACCCACGATTCATTAATTACTCCACACATATTACGAACTGCACCAGGAAACGATCAGCAACGGACCGAGTTCTCAGAGAAACAGAAAATCGTTTCTGTTGAAACCGTTGTGCGGAACGGATGGTTTCGCAAGAAACGTTTTTTTCATTCCAGAAACGGAAACCGAGGTAGAAAACGACGTTTTTTGTCCCGTACCCGTTTCTACTCCGTTTTCTCATCAAAACGCAGAGCCCCGTCACGTTTCTGGTAACATAGGGTGGGAGCCTCCCTCAATTTTGGTACAACGTTCTCCTTCACCATCTAGGGTGCACTCTTCTATTATTAAAAGCAGCGAATACACCCATTGAGGAGAAGGAACAGGCATTAAATATCAAGGTTTTGGTCATGAGTTCAATCAGTGATTTCTCTTAACCTAATCGTGGCCATTCCTCATCAGAGAAGGTCGTAAACACTCAATCCCTCGCAATCACTGAACAAGAAGGAAAGGCATATCCATTGTTGATCATATCTAAACGACCCTACTGTTGCTGCACATGAACTGTCACGATTTGGGCTCTTGTGGTTATCATACTCAACAAGATAAAGTTGTGATTTATCTGGGAGGAAGACTTCATTCCCAATCACGCGATCCACTGCAAACGAGGTATCTATGGCTGATACGTGAACAAATCTTCTCCAAAAGACATCATCAACAGCTACAATAAATCACTCTGCTCATTCTTAGTCAAGAAATCAACTATTGTACAAACCATTCTTGTTGACAAGCTTCAGATTGTCTACCAAGAAGCGTGAACCTCAGCTGCAGTATTCAGCTCTTGGAAAAGCCACGATCTAGCACAAAGCTCTTGGGAGAGCCATGAACTCTTGTATGAGAGACATTTTCTCTTAAAAAAAAGGGATCGCTTTCATACTCTATCAGTTTCCATTACCAAAGAGGGCGTGAACCATTAATATGGGAAAATAATTAGGTTTGTAACAAGCTTCTACAGCCAGCAACGATCCGCTTTCATCACTTTTTTGAGGGTTGTAACAAGCTGCTACAGCGAGCAGCGATCCACTTTCATCACTATTTTGAGGTTAGAAATAATTCCTCTTTCATATTTGTTTATTATAATTTGAATCTGAGGTACTATTTATTACGAGACTTGAATAAATAGATCTATATATCTAGTAGGGCTCTCGAGTTGATAACGTTGGATTTATGGTGTTTATTGATGACATGCAATTAACTATTGAATAAGCAAATTGTCATACATTTATTATTACCATCAACAATACCCATATTTATCAGTTGCAATAAAATAAAGAAGAGAAGACAAATATTACAGGTTGTATCCCTTAATTGGCATATTGCATTGGGAAAGACACATGCAATAGTAGAATTCAACAGTTTGGGATATTACATTCACATGCAATAGTGCAAATCAGTAGTTTGGGATATTACACTTCTCTCATTGTTTGTATTGTTCATTAACATCAATCTGACATTCTGTTTTCCTTTTTTCTAAGTTACTATCGAAGTTGGCTTCAAAATTGTATATTCAACACCCATAGAAGCATACATTTCTTAGTGATAAGATCCCATATGCAATCTGATTATTTGACTCTTGTCCCACACAACACAAAACTGAAGAGATTCCACATCATTTCAATGAGTGAATAAACACTTGAATTTTACACCGGCTCTTTGTAGAAAATAAGTCTGACATTAGCCATTTGTCTGACCTTGTTTGTTTATCCCTCCGCATATGAATATGCTCCACTCTGTTGCAAAATGTGATCTCAAGTTTAGCTCCAAAAAAATTGAAGATTATCTTAAAAATCAGTCTCTGCTGTCTTTCCATTGGGAATTTTATGCTAGTTCTGCACTACAACCCCCAAAGCTTTTGTAGACCTTGGTAGCCAAAGATAATTGGTTAATTTGTACATTCAAAATTTAAGCTTTACTTTTTTTCTACTATAGAAGTTCGCTTTAGGCCAATATTTGTCCTTTGAAAACTTAAATTTAGGCCAATATTTGTCCTTTGAAAGCGTAGATTCTTGAAATTCTACAATAAGTTGGATTATAGCAACACTTATCTGTTCAAAACAAACTCTTCCAGAACAATGCTATTATTAAGAAATTTCCATTGTAATCTTTGACTTATATTTTATAGTGAAATTATAGAATGAGCTAAACATTCCTTTTTAATTTTGTTTTACCTACTTGAAAAGTGGATTTTTTATTCAAATTGCAAATCCCAGCAGCTAACCACACCAATGCATCCCGCTTGATTCGTTCTCGAGATCCTCACATGATTAGGAGCCTCCAACAGAATCCCAAGTCAATTAGATAGGCCCCTAGGCGCCCCTACTAGGGGAAGCACCAACGACAGGAGCCTGGGGAGCTGGCAATAGCTTGATTCACTAGAACCAGTTACTTAGCTTGAACCCATCGATCTAGCCGATCCTGTTGAGCGTAAAGAATCATTTTTATTAGCTACTTGAACTTTACCTAGACGGAGTGCTGCTCATAGTATTCGCTCAGGATCATCCTACTTAACCCCTTCCTGTATTACTCCCTTCACCTAGGAGATGGGATGGAGTGCTGCCCAACCCAAAGTCAAGAATAACATCCTTGATTTCATAGCCAGCATCCAAGAGGGATTCTTTGCCACAATCGGCATAAAAGTGATCGTTTGACTTGTTTCTATTGAGAATGTTCGTGCACTAAATTGTATGTTCCCATTTTCTGAAATCTCATCCTCTACTTATGCTAGACCGAGGAAAATCCATTTTTAGTTTGTTGTGTCTTTTAGTGGTTGGGTCATCGTACTTCACATTATTAATCCAAGCTACCTAACATGAGGACAATAGCCCTCCTTGGGCATATCTCCTACATGTGCTATTCAGGGTGCTTCACCAATATCAAGCGCTTCCTTTCTCAGACACCATGATACCCAGAGATTCTTCACGGATCCCCTACTCTCATGACAGTCTTTTTACAACGTAAATTTGTGTGGAAAGAATTCTAACCAGACGTCTTACACCTGGGTATCCCCATAGGTTTCATACTAGTGCTTAGTTGGCCAAGGGGAAACATGTATCTCCTGTACATTCTTCTTTTTAGTTTCACATGTACCAAATGTCTCTTATATCATCTCGTTGCTTGCAGTCATGGAACTTTGGTTCCCATCATGGATCTATATCATTTCCATAACCAAGTCCCTAATCCTTACACTTCTCCATGAGTAGTTAGTTGCAATATCAAATTGTATAACAATCAATATTTCATGTAACAATTCCCACTGATGAACAATTTCAATCAACTTTCTATGTTAGCTTTTATTCAATAGGCATATGTAATAGATTTCTTTCCTAAATATAATTCATAAGTGCCATATAATGATTTGAATTACCCCATTCCTTGCATAACAGGTGATATAGTATCAGTGTTTATACCTGTTTACTTTTAACATGACTGCCGTTTTTTTTACTTGATTTGTATATGTACAATTGTAAAAGTACATACCTCTATCATCATTACTCAAATTCCAAAGGAGCTTCCTTGGTTAAAACTCAACTAACAACAATGAAGAGTTCTAATGATGTCATTTTTCATAAAGTCATAGAAATACTAATAGTATCCAAAACTATCTGTTAACGCAACATTTCATAACATAGTCATAAGGTGAAAATTTTAGTTGTAGAAGATTTCCTCTTAGCTTTCCATACAATCATGTACCCATACCAAGTCAATAAGACTAAACTTGCCACTTACCCATAAGTGGTTTTTAGTTCTAATAATTAATTCCAAATATGTTCTATTCAACCCCTTACTTTTACAACACCATTAATCAGTTACCAATAACATACACCAAAATGGGTCGATATTTTCTTCACACTAAAATATTATGTAGTCATCCATCTATTGACCTGACTCTTTATGATTTTCTATAACATACAGTGAGTGCTTCTAACAAGATCATTTATTATGTTTTCAATCAACACTTTTATCTACAATCACATGTGAAAATGGAAGTGTTATCACTTAACATTGAAGTTTATAGAGACACTTCATAAAACATTAAGGATACTTGAATTTGTAACCACAACTCCGATTAATCAATGTTTAATGTCTCTAGTAAATATACATCACTAACACCATGTTTTTTCCTACTAATGTAAAAACATGCATTATGACAAAATGCATTTTTCTAATGATACACAATTTCCCTTTGATCCGACACCTCCAAATTTTCACGGGTTATCATACGGATGCTTGAGATATAAGAGATAGGTCATATGACTAAAGAAGGATCATTGTCCTCTTTTCTTAATATTTTTACAAAGTTTGTCGTGTGTATCACGTCTAGATCCTTCTTGTAAGGGTTTGCTTTGTATTAGTTTAATTGGCATCTAAATTATTCCTTTCGAATTCCCAAAGGATAAACATACTATTTAGTAGTCCACAATACTAAATTGTAATAAATCTATGCACTATGCATTTAACAATATTCTAAGGCCCTTTTTATAATGCTAACCAAATTTATTTTAATAGGAATCATGTTATACTAAAAACCTAAAAAATGGTACTTATCTCGTTTTAGATGACCAACTGGTCACTTGAGTTTGAGAATAATCCTCTTCAATCCATAGGTTTCTCGAAGGAACTTTTCACCCTTCATTTACTTCCTATAACACAAAAAATGCAAGGTTAGTTCGTCCATTGCATCTCCCACTATATGAATTTCAAAGATTACCGTGCATTCATCATGATAGGGAGAAATATATATACATATATAGTATTTTTCTTTTCTAGTGGAACTTGCTTTAATCTACATTCTAATTGTCACATGGCAAGGTCAACAAGGTTTAAATATAGACTTACAGTTCATTCCTTAATGTACAAATGACTTGTAGTTCGAGAGGGAAAGTCTTCTCCGATATTTACCTTACCCAATTCTTAGTTCATACAAATTGTACCTTCTTATTTATTTTCAGCCCATATAGGTCCAAGTGTTGCAACTTGAACTCTGATACCACATGTAAAATACCCCCCGTACTGTTCGTAAATCTTTGAGTATATGGTGTAAATATTTCCTCACTATATGAAAACATTTAAGCACACCGATATTGTTAGTCCAATGCATATTAACTTGCAATCAATCCTAAGATTATATGCTTGTACAACAAAAAATCATACCTACCTCATGTGCAGATGTTCAACAAACAATGGCTCAAGGATTACAATACAATGGAGACCCTTCGCTCCCAATAGTGCAACATATGTAGTTATATATATATTTCCAACTGAACACCTAATTACTAGACATTCTTTGTTATTGAACAAGTCATAGCCACCATAAGCAAACTATGTTGTACTCCTACTGTCGTGTTTATGATACGGTCTAAACCATTCTAAAATATACGAACGATTACAATCATTTAATCTTATCCAAATCCACCTTATGTCCAAACATCTATTATTACATTTCCATACATGAATAAATATACATCTTGAAGACAAAAATCATACTTCAAGAAAATCTCTAACCCTTTCGATAGAAAAATGTTTCTAACTTATAAAAAGCTTACACATGTTGAAGTATTTCACCAAACTGTCCTCTGAGAGTGATGATACCCTTCTTCTGTAGCCACCCTTAAGATCATGTTAAATATACATGGGATCGCCATAAAACAAATAATAATTAAACAACATTACTTAACAAGCCGGTAACATGATAAAATACATTCCTTGAGTAAAACTCAACCATTATAGTTACTTCTGTAATTTTGAATTAAGCTTGGGTGACTGAAAGCATGTCTATGAATTTCCTCCCAACCACTAGCTCCATTTGACGTATGTTGTTCCTCCTAGAGCCACCCCCGACTTGGCTGGAAAATCCACTAAGGTAGGTTCACAGGATAAACTCTTCAAGAAAAGGTAACTTGGATGAAACAAACTCACATCCCAACCGAAAAAAAAGCACAAGTAATATAAGCCATTAATATGTAGGTCTATCAAGCAATAAAAATTTCTAGGCCCATAACTTATAAAGTACAAACAATGTAATTTGGAGTTCTGATCCTAAAAATAGACTCATCAAAATGTTACGACAGAATAAGACTTACACCTCGGAAAAATCTCAAACAGAGTTATAGATCTCTCTGGATTTATTATATATCAACAACACGTGGCATATCAAAACGAATATACAAGGGAAAACACATAAAGTTTCATGGATCCATCAGATTTTTTATAAACACGAATATATGGAAGATAGAAGAGTTATCATTTTGCAGATATAAGGATATATATAAGATACATAACCTTTAAATAATATAACCATCATTTTCACTTGTAGATCTGTAATTTTATCTAACTATCATTTTCACTTGTAGATCTGAACATATAAAAATATATAGAGCCATCGTTTTTCAGATCTAATAATATATATAATATCCATAACTACTAATCGATCGTAGGCATTTTGTCCAACCATATGGACAAGAAAACTCCAGTCACGCCAATTGTATCAGCGATATTGTCACCCTTTCTCCATAGTCTGGCGACGCGACCATTTTGGTGGAAAAGTGCAAGATGTTCTGAAATCTCAACACTCTTTTCCATCGGAAACAAATGCCAATATATTTCGACTGTTTCAGCGGAAACTTATGAATTACTTCTGATGTGTTGGCGATCCTTACCATCGGTAACATATGCCGAATATTCTGACCGTTTCGGCAGAACTTACAAATTTATTCCAACGATGTCGGCACTACCATTTCAGAGGAAAAACATGAGTATTACCAATAGTTTCGGTGAAAACTTATGAGTTACTTCCTATGGCTGGCACTCTTTTCCATCGGCAATATATGTCAAGTTCCTCCGACCGTTTCGATGGAAACTTACGAGTACTTCCGACATGTTGGAGACACTGGCCAAGTTACTCTGATTATGTCGGTGGAATAAAATGAGTTTGTCTTAGTCAAAACTCCTTTTACTCAAGATTCTAGAAAAAAACTAAGTGTGCTAAACACATCTAACTATTAAATATCTGCTTCACAAATTAAATGCACAGTGACTCCCACATATCGTAGAGAATCTCATAGAACATGGATTTGGATTCTACAATTCTGAAATAAGACGATTCCCATATGGAAAATAGCAGTGTTTGCATATCATTGGAAAAATTAAACAAATTAATAATGGATGCATTTTCCAGATCTTGGAAGAAATATAATTCAAATAACTTAGATGTGATTTTTCCACTAGTAGTGATTCTCCAGTAGTCACATTTCTCCATTCACAACTAACCATAACTAACAGCCATTTTCCTATTTGTAGTGATTCTACTCCTGCAGCCCCCCCCCTTTTTTTCCCTCCTCTCCACTCTACTCACAAATCGTGACTTTTATAAGAAGACACCTCTTCTTCTCAACACGAAAAGTGGAAAAACTATCAGAAACTGTGGCCTTTATAAGAAGACACCTCTTCTTCTCAACACGAAAAGTGGAAAAACTATCAGAAACCGTGGCCTTTATAAGAAGACACCTCTTCTTCTCAACACAACAAGTGGGAAAAGTAAATCCATGCTTCATTTTCATTTAAATAGAGGATACAACTCCCATGGTTCTCCCCAACTAGAGATCACACGACTCATTTCAGTAATGCTTATATGTTAACGTTTTCCTTATGAATAAATCAATACGAATACAAGTAATAAAGCTTATAACCAATATATATATATATAT